>VUQK01043986.1:6710-17603 GCA_015106715.1 Bujurquina vittata
CTGTTGCACTGCCGATTGAGAGCAGAATAAATGCATTTACTGAAGAAACAAACCTAGGGTGCACAAGTCTCTTACTGCCGCTACAGCTATGACGCGTAAACTCTTCCCCCCTTCGACGCCTACGACAAGGAACCTTTGTTTGTGTTTTCTGAACTGAGCAGTTTCCATCATGCTTCATGCAGAACAAAATGACTGGGTGTGCATCAGAAGTCAATGAGGGTGATACAGCTTACGAGGGATACCCTTGGAAAAACCTGGAACCTATTCTGATGGTCATCAAAATGTGTCTTTATTAATATATACTGAAGTGTCAGAACTTGGGAGGCTGTCAAATGGAATCTTTCTGGGCACCAACAATTGCTTCTTTAAAGTCATTAATATTTTTCCTGCTTGGCATTCCCTTAATAACCACCTAAATGTTTCAGACCATTTCAATTCAATTGTATTTATAGCACCAAGTCAGAACAAACAGTCACCTCGAGGAGCTTTACATTATAAGAATAATACAGAGGAAGGATTCAAACAACTCTGTGAACAAGTATTTGGTGACAGTGGAAAGGAAAACCTCCAGCAGAACCAGGCACAGGGAGGGGCAGCCCCCGTTGGGGGTAAGAGGAGGGACCAGCAAACCTTTAGAGGGTCTCACACTTGCTGATGATCATTGAATCAAGTGCACCCGGCTGCTATTGACCCTTTTAATCCCTGTGGAAGCAGTAACTTTGTACTTTTCTCACTGCTTCTGCATGTTGGCTTAATTTTTGTTAAATAAAAAAAACCATGTAACAGGTCATGTGATGAGGTTGATCTGATGTTATAGATGTGATTTTAAGACCTGCAAAGGACCAGAGGATTTGAATTATTTCTTGATAATGCACCCTCTTTTTAAAAAATTTCTTCATCTTTTTTTTCATGTGGCCTTAGTTTTTAAAGTGAATTAATTAAAAATTTCCTGCACGGAATTTTTGTAGTTTTTATTTGATGCAAGCAAAAACGCCAGACTGTTCAAGGGAAATCTTGAGCCAACCCTGTTTTCTTTATATCTTGACGTAAGAGCCAAACCGTCTTTAAAGTTTTTAAATTGGTCTCGAGCAACAGTTCTCCAATTCTTCACCTATGGATCATAAAAAAAAGCATAAAAAGAATGAATCTGTGTTGTGTAACATAACACACAACTTAGCAAAGAACCAGTGTTGAGTTATACCTTTAGTCACTTATCAGCAACAAGGTGATTCCCAAAGAACCACGTCTACGGAAGGGAATCGATTAGAAAAGGCTGATGTATGCCAAATTAGACAAGAACTGGACTGAGTCAGTGGCAGCAGGTCTGATGGAGCGACGATTTTTGTTCAAACCCTCAACAACACAGAGGAGGTCACGAGTTATACAGCGAGTGTCGACAGCCGTGTGTAGAACACGGTGGAGGCTCTGCCTGGTTTGGGCTGCAGTGGGGTCGGGGATCCTGTCAAAATTGATGGAAGAACCATCAGATTTGGATCCAAGCATGAAACACCATCTGGAAAGCATCTGATTGGCAGTGGATTCAATTTTCAACATGATAATGATCCCAGCCCTGTGACAGGCTGGCCACCTGTCCAAGATGTACCCTGGCTCTCGCCCTGTGGCAGCTGGGGCGGGCTGAGAGTGGGGGTGTCCTCACGGCATCAGTCACCTCACTTTTGTTTCTGCTCGCTTCTTTATCCTCGTTTAAGGGTTTGCTTGCTCGGTTTCATTGAGATATATTTTGCTGCCCTTGGAGGGATTTGGATACTGAGGAAGAGCACATGCATATCTTCACACACACACACACACACACACACTGGGCTAATGATGCATCAGAAGACCAGGTAACAGGTGTCCAGGACACCAGTCAGTACATTCCTGAGGCACTTAAAAAAAAAAAGAAAAAAAAAATCATAAATAAAGCATTCGAGTCTAATGAATTGGATGACATATTCACATTTTTCAGGTCCTTTGAATTGTCTTATTTGTTGTTACGTCAAAGTCCAATACTGCATTCTGTGTTTCCATTTTTAGAAATCTCTGAGCTGTAAAAGAACATTGTCAAATGCCACTTTTAGATGAGTCAAATAAAAGACTTTTCTTGTCTTCGTTCTTTGTGCAGACCGAAAGGATGGAAGGACAGCAGGTAGAGACATAAAACGAGCATTCAACAGTAGCAACACCTGTGTGCTCGCTAATGATGCTGTATTGTATTAAACTGCTCTCTAGTTTTTGTGTTTCCAAAACGTGCAAAATGGACCTTAACCAATTAACTAATTAACCAAATAAGACCCAATTTATCGTGTCCCCAAAGTGCTCAGTGTAAACCTACACCCAGCTTGATCCGAACAGGTCAGCAGGTCAAATCAGAAACTGTCGGAAAACAGCAGCAGAACAGGTTGTTGGTGTGAAAGGGCATCACAGTCTGAGGTGCCCTCATGGGAACAATGTTTTAGTTCTTGATGCACATGAACACAAAAAGCTGTTATTACTCAGCTCCTGACAGTGTCCACTGTGGAGGCAGCAGGGGTGATGGCAGTACTAGAACTACTAGTTTTCAGTATTTTCACTGCTTACTTCAGTTTTCACTTCCTGGTTGGTGCTGGTTTGGTTTCTGCATTTTCAGGTGGGGTTTGCTTGGCTAGGTTCGCAGGAAGTGGGTTCAGTCAGGGTGAAACAAAATTATATTCATTAATTATCGTTCATTTAAAATTTTCTAAAGACAACGTGCTCACTGAACTATAATAAATGAATCACTCACTTTCTGAACATTTCCCAGTTTGCCCAGAAACAGCTGTCTGAAGTTTAGTGAAGAAGCTGATCCAGAGTCTGTTGGCAGCTGAGCCTGACAGACCTGCCAGTGCTGACAGCAGCTGTAACAGAAGGACTTCTCCTCAACTTCACTCTGCACCCACTTCCAGGTCTTGAAAAGTAATTGCAAAAAGTACCGTAACTTCACCAATACTTGGCATCAGCCAGGCAGCAGTACCTATTAAAAAGAGATCTGCATTATGAAGGAGAAGGTTGTAAAAAGCAGAGCGCTTGTTAAATGCAGAGAGACACCGGAGCCGGGGTGGATGATGGGCACTGACGTGGCAGCACATCCACAGCTGCACATTAGAGTGATCTCTTGAGTGTGTCATTAGTGTAACAAAGTAATTGCTCTGTGACAAAGAGCCCCCGAGCAGCAGTGCTGGCCTGCTGGCCGCCGTCACCTCTCCACACAGCGTGGGCGAGGTGCGTGAACAGATACAACTTCATGAGTTTGTTCATTAAAGACCTGCCCTTTAAATGGAATCCGTTCTAGTACGAGTTTCATCTGTTTAACTGATTTATTAGAGATTCACACAGCCAGCTGTAATTCAGAAACAGACACCTGGGTTTGGGTATCTGCTAGCTCACAGTTATATTATTAAGCTGTAATCATTCTTTTATCTGCAACGCCACATCAGGCTCAACTGAACACTGCCTTTCTGAAATTAAATTAACATTAAATGTCTTTATTTGATTTAGAATTTTATTTTTTGCACTTGTTGGATTTATTGAGCCAGTTTCTGTCTCTGCACTGAGCTTTACCTTAAACACACCTGTAGAGTGAAACACAACACACACGCACACGATGTGAAGGTAATATTAATCCAAATACTGATAATTAGATGTGTTACATTAACTGAAATAAAACCAGAAGTGGGAAGTAACAGAACACAAATACTTCACTGCTGTAAAATACTCAGGTATCTGTACTTTTAATGGTTAACACAACATAACAGCAGGCGTGAAACTACTGATCTTTGCTGGTAACTTCCTCCACTGCTGCTGTGTGCACCATAGCAACACAAAATGTGACCAAATAAATGGGCTCGTTATCGTTTCATATCAGAACTAGTTTAGTTCAGTCAGTAGCAGATGGAGATAACATCCCGACTTTTATATATTGATGGGACAAAGCTCGTGATTGTTGTAAAAAGGCCTTTAAGTTCCCGATTTTCTGCTGCTAACGGGTGCAGGTACAGGCTTTACCGGCTTCAGTCTTGTCACATTGCATGTTTTTACCATATAATTAAAAAAAATAAAAGAAGAAATTATAACTCCTGATTAATGACCATGAATTATTTCACTGGCTTCGGTACTTCAGTTCAGTTCATCGAAGGAAGAAAAATAGTGTCGCCCACGGTTCATGTTTTATCGTCTCCATTTTGCTGAGCTTCAAACGGTTGAAAGCAAAACTGTGTGACAAGTGAAAAAGGGACAAAAGAGGAATCTTCTGTTTTTATTACAGGGGAAACTTGCTGTGCTGTTGCCATGGTTTCACTCATTTTATAATGAGGAACTACAAAAGACACGGAGGAGTCGGCTGCACATGCTCAGTACAGCTCGGTTTTTACAGCTCCCACTTTCAAAGAAATCCCCCACATCCCATACATATGTGTTGTCATGGCTACCAAATGACTGTGCATGGCATCATTGTTAGAGGGCAAACACTCCAGAGGTTATTAGAATACCAGCAAAGAATACACTATCACATTACCAGCACATAATTATTGTAGCCTACGTAGTCCAATTATCATGCATATACAGTTTAAGGTATTATTTTTTTTAAATGATATCTATTTCTCGCTTCATTTTTAATTATCAAAGTTATCATCAACACTGGTTTTACTGCGACACCCCTTAGATACAGATTACTGACTGCAATCCATCAATATCAAGAGGAACAAAGACAGGCTGTCAGCATCAAAGACACTGCGACAAGTTCTGCAGGCTGCAAAACTAAACGCGAGCATATCCTGTGCAACAGAGAAAGGATGCTCCTGCCAAATACTGACTGAAGTGCTGAAAGTGAAGGAAGGAACGAAGGAAGGAAGGATGGACATGTTGTAACACTAATCTAACTATCTCACACTGCATCAGGCTGTTAGATTATTTAGTCACTAAAGGTCACACAATTTAGCCTTTTTAGACATGCTGCTCTATAAGTGGCGGATGATCAGAGCAGTGCAGCTGATACAGATCTCAGCTACTTAACTAACAAGCAACAATTTGTGAAGGTGAGAGTAAAAATCTGAACGTTTGAACATTGTGTGTTGTGCAGCACGGGGATCAGTGTTAGGACAAATGATTATGTTTAACTATAATTTATGCAAAATGTCTTCTTTATTTGGTGTATTTGCTGATGACACAAACACGTTGGGCTCTGGGTGAGGATCTGTAGCAACCTGATCATCGCAGAAATTAGTCAAATTAAAAAGGAAACACTAATT
Organism: Bujurquina vittata; assembly: GCA_015106715.1. Classification (NCBI taxonomy): domain Eukaryota; kingdom Metazoa; phylum Chordata; class Actinopteri; order Cichliformes; family Cichlidae; genus Bujurquina; species Bujurquina vittata. The sequence goes on from VUQK01043986.1 coordinate 11,972, forward strand.
TGAACTGGACAAAATTCATGGTATCTAGTGATGTAAACCTTTTTTAAAAATCTAATTTAGATACAAATACAAGGTGTTCACATAGAAAGAGAATGTAATGCATGAAATGGAGCTCCTTGGTGTGACAACAGATGAGAAGCTTTGCTGGAAATCGCACATTAATCAACAACCTGTCTGAAAGCATTTCATTCCAAAGGATGTGATAAATTAAAAAAAATCACTTTTCATTACTCACCGATGGTGTTACCGTATTTAAGTTACTGTGTAGCAGACTGGGGGAATATTTATAAAAGCTCATTGCAACTTCTGTATTTATTGCACAGAAGACTCATACACAATGTGATTTTATAAACACTGATGCACTTTTTTTTTAAACAGATTTTTTTAAATTCTTGTAGAATTCAAAATAGATCACGCGTTATAGAATTGTCATGGTTACCAAATTTGGAGGACCTAAGGAGCAGACTACACAACCAATAACAATAATAGAGAGTTTATTCACAAAGAGTGAAAGCGCGGCAGTGAAGTGGAGCTGGAATATAAGAGAGACCAGGAATCAGGGTGAGTCTGCAAGGAAGCAGTGGGAGCGTTAGCGTGGGCTGAATAGAGCTGGTAAAGCAAATACTGAACCAAGTCAATGGAGGCTTTACTTGGGGTCCAGAAAGCAAGCAGCCGGAGGAGGTTTGATGGAGGACTGGCTGGGGGTCCAAGGTGACTGTGTGGGAGTGGTGGCGAGTGGGGCAGGCATGTTAGTCTGAGAGCCGATGGTGCGTCTGAGGCCCTGGAAAGCACCAAGGTTTGCAGGTGTGGAGTAAAACCCTTAATCACAGCACCGGGAAGAAAATGAGAGCCTCATTAATCAAGGAAGCCTGAGACATACACCAGGACGATTTATGATCTTGATAAAGGAGCCAAGATATCCAGGAGCCAGTTTGCGAGTCACAGCTTTTGAATGAACGTCTTTAGAAGACAACCAGACTTTCTGACCAGAAAGGTACTGCTGGGCCGGGGTCCTCCTCCTGTTGGCTATGCGCCTGTTCTGCTCCAAAGGAAGTAATCCGGTGGCTGAAGAAGTGACAGTTATGTGGATATTGATACCAGGAGATATGAGAGATGTATGGTGGGGTTAGTGGAATCAATGCAGTTGAATGCTGCTTTTAGCTCCTGATTAGAGCATTCAGTTTGCCCATTGGACTGTAGGTCTGACATAAAGCTAGCTGTGGCTCCCAGCGCTTCACAAAATGCTTTGCGGTTTCCAGGGCAGATGGCAACTTCGTCAAGGCAATAAAATGGACTTCTTTAGTTAACGACCGTGAGGATGACAGTGTGACCTTCAGAGCGAGGTAACCAGGTCGAAAATCTCTGGCCATGTGAGACCAAGGTCAAGTCAGGCCAAAAGGCATGACTAGCTGCTCAAAATGGCCCAGGGGAGTGTTTAAAAAAGTGTTTAATTTTTCCAGTCTTACTGAATACAGGGGCGGAATTGTGGTATTTGGGGGGAACTAGGTTCAGGTCTGGCAGTGCTGGTGGAGGGGTGCTACGTGTTGGGAAGTGATGGTGAAATTGCTGACAGCAAACAATGGGAACAGCAATAAAGACCCAAAGTCTCAATGCCTTGCTGTTTCCAGTTGATGTGGCAGTTATGGGTCTGAAAGCAGGGGGAAAGCTAACATCAGGGGATTGCTGGGCATCTGTAAAACAAGGTCTGAAGTGACTCTTGATAATTGCTAGCAGGTAAAAGGCTGACAGGCTGGGTTTGGTGGGTTATAGTGATGAGCTTTGGCTCAGGATGTAGAGCAGCTCATTTACTAATGGGAAGGTTAGTGTTTCAGTTCCTGCTGCTCCACTCTGCATACCAAAGTATCCTTGGGCGAGTTGAACCCCGAGTTGCTCGCAATGCATTCCTTGGAGTGTACGTGTGTGTGGACATTAGATGGAAAGCACTTAGGTCTAGAAAAAAGTGCTTGTACGAATGTGTGTGGGAACATGTTGTATAAATTGCTTTGAGTTTTCAAGAGTAGAAAAGCACTACATAAGAACTAGTCCGTTTAGCATGTCTGTTTCCCAAATCCAAACTTTTGAGGGGCCTGAAAGCTGCCTCCTGGGCACCTCTTGGGTGAGGTGTCCTGGACATGTCCTACCAGGAGGAGGCCCTGGGGCAAACCCAGGACACGCTGGCGAGATTATAGCTCTCAGCTGGCCTGGGAAGGCCTTGGGGTCCCCCGGATGAGCTGGTGGAGGTAGCTTGGCGGAGGAAGGCTATGGCTTCTCTGCTTAGGCTGCTGCCCCTACGACCCGGTTCCGCATGAGCGGAAGTAAATTGAAGGAATGGATTTAGTATTTATTTTCAGGGTGTGGTAGAATGCACTAGAGTTCAAGGTTTTCACTTCTTTAAGTGAAATAAATGTGTGTGTTTACAAAGTCAGTGAGCAACTGTGATAAATAATCGGGATTTCAATATTGACCAAAATACGTTTTTTTTTCATGATTGAGCAGCCCCACCCAACATCCTATTAAACCCTATGGATTAGGAATGTCATGTCACTCAGGTTCATACACGAAGGAAGATGAGGCCATGTAGTGTTTTGCTGAATCATGGAGGTGCACAGAGTTGGTTTTTTTAACACATTTTCTGCATTCTGACTTATTTTTTTGTTAAAATAATAATATGTCATGTGTTATTGATCTGTTTCTAATTAAACAATGTTAGAACCTGATAAAGATCAGATGATTTTATAAATGAATTTAATTTGTTTTATTTAATTAGTTGAACAACTTCATGTTCTGACAGGCATTCCTTTTATGGTCTTAATCAGATTGTTGACCATTACTACATGTTATTATCATAAGATCCCATTTTAAAGGGGTTTTATTATTTATTGTATGCTGGGTTAATCAGACCCTTGAGCAACCACAGCATATTGCCTGTGATATCATTGAAAATGGCAAGAAATGGCTAAGGGGCCGCCTGATTTCCAAAAAGCCTGAGCAGCACTGTGAGAGCCACAGGCCATTTGTCCCACTTTCTCATTGGCTATAACACAAGCTGACAGGTCCACAGTGACAATGTGCTGCTTGTTTAGTCCCTTAACTACCTCTCTGCCCTTTCCCTCTCTGTCTTTATCTTCTTCACTGTAGAGCTATTCCCTGTTGGCTAAGCCAGGATGACAAGGCCAGGGTGACCTGTGCTGCTTATTCACTCAGCAGCTCCTCTGGTCAGGGCTGAACTTGCTCACTCCTCTCAGCCTCTTCCTCCATATATCTGCCTTAGAGTTAGCTTCTTTAATTTCACACCAGTCTACGTCAAGACACTAACCCATGATTACCAGTAAGGCAGAATGTAGCCACTGAACCAGTGTTCCAAAATGGATCCAATCTCAAGCTAATAACTGGGCTTGCAGCAGCAACAAGTTTTACCAGGAGAGTGAGACACGAGACGTGAACCATAGAAGAGACTTTAGGACACGTAAAGAGATTCGTGGGACAGAACAAAGCCAATGCTTTCATTTACAGTCACTGGAGCATGAATGAAGCCTCTGGCCTCTAGAGTCCGCAGTGGTACAAGGCAGTCATTTTGGAAAAGGCTGCGAGCAGTGTCCCAAAACAAGTAGCACCCTCCAAGCTGAAATTAGATGTTTTCAATCACGTATGAGTATATACATTTTATTTTGTTTGCTTTTCTTTAAAGAGCCGGTTTCCATCAGTGTACGATGCAGGACTCGTGGCATGAAGACAGCAGAGTTCAGTGAAAAAGAAATTGTGATGCTCAGACTAGAAAAGGTTATAGAACCATCTCTTAAGACTTCACCAATCAACAGCCAAACAGATTGTATTCAAATTGAGGAAATTTAAGACCATCATTACTTTCCACTGGAATGGCTCACCATCACCAATATGTGTGATGGCAACAAGGTCGCAGAGGAACCTTGGGTAACTTCAGATCCTAAAGGCCTTTCTCAAATTCATGCTTACCAGCTCAATGACTGTTTGCCAGAGCTGTAGAAAGAAAAACTACTACAAATCTTCAGTTTCATAAATGTGCCATGGGCATGCCAAAAGGTCTTTTGAATAATGATTTGTGGACAGATGAGACCAGTTTTTGTTATGAATAAGAAGCACTTTGGAGAAAGCGTCAGTACCAAGTGTAGGAAACTGGAGCCCAATGTCCAGTCCAGTCTAAAACACCAGACTCACCTGGAATCTCATTATCTTCTATGACAGCCTTTCACCATATTTAGGCGCGGGTGCCTGCCCAGCTTTGGTTTCCTCAGACGAAGCTTACTGTAGTCTTAGATCACTGCAGAGCTTTAAATAGGAACACAGCAGACAGTAACTATTAAGCTGTTTTGTTTGTTTGAGCATCACATTTTTCAAAGTCAAGCCCCAGTGCAGCAAGAACAGCTGATGCTCAGGGAAGGACAACATGTTGCATAACTATATGTGATCTTGCAACCATCCATCCTGTCACTATATACACATTTAAATAAATAATCATAAGATTTCATTCAGTGAGATTTTACTGTTTTATATGCTTCAAGCTGAATGGGTCGTTTCTTATGTAGTGCTTTTCTACTCTGAGCACTCAAAGCACTTTACACAATGTCTGCATTAAGATTATCATAAACAGAAATGAACAAAATAACAAAGACTGAAACTGAAAAGCTGCCCCTCTCTGAGCCTGGTTCTGCTGGAGGTTTCTTCCTGTTAAGGGAGTTTTTCCTTCCCACTGTTGCCAATTGCTCATAGGGGGGTCATTTTGACTGTTGGGTTTTCTCTGTAATTATTGTAGGGTCTTTACCTACGCCTTGAGGCGACTGTTATGATTTGGCATTTTATAAATAAAATTGAATTGAATAAGATTACATATCGGGTCCACACAGCCCGGAAAGACTGTGATTGGCCTGTTCACCACCTGTTGAGTCCTCTCATGCATTTCAGGCTACTTTTCGTTGCAGTTTTTGAATTTATCAGAGAGAGAATAACAATCAGGAATAATAATCATAGAATTAATGTAAGGTATGTAATGTAACTCGAATAATTTGATTATAAAAACTTATCGATGCTAATTTTCCAAGGACGATACTTCATTTAAATTCTGCAGCGCGTCTCGTTTCACCCGGATTGCCAGCATTAAAGTTCTCGGTGGTTTTCTTCTTCTTGTGTGTTTAATGGCGGTGGGCAAACCAGCTTAGAGCTGCAGCGCCACTACTGGACTGGAGTGTGGCTCAGGCGTTAGGGGAAAAAACTGAGTCTAAAAAGCTCTCTGTCGCTGCGACGGACTTCTTTTAGCACTGAGTGGATCATCGCTAACATGTTTTCCACGCCTCCACCGCAATCTACCGTGTTTGTGTGTTGTGCTCGCTGTGCTGAGAATTTGTTATTTGCTGTTATTTGTTTCTCTACTTCAGCTTCCAGAGCGGATCGCTATCATCACAACATTATTGCTAGCAAGCGCTGCTATTCGCGCTAGCGATCATTCGGTACTGGAAGGACTCCTTCCCCGTCAAAATATTTTCATACTTTAATACTTCGTTAGTGACTAAATATAGACCTGCAGTAGAAACGTATTTAGGAGAAGGCTTGTGAATACAAAGCATTACTACATTACGCTCATGCAGCCCCCAATTATCAA
>VUQK01043987.1:0-12352 GCA_015106715.1 Bujurquina vittata
TTAACCTTTTCCACTTTCTTGATAACGTCTCTTGCTCGTTTTGTTGTGGGCTGAAGACAATGTACTGAGAGGTTTTGAGCAGAAGCAGGATGCCATGCAGAAAATGCTGGAAGAGGACAGAGCCAGACACAGAAAAGCTGCAGAGGTCCAAGAGCCAGCAGTCCTAAAGCAACCAGAGAAGCAGAAGAAAGATGATGCAAATATCCAACTCCAAAAGGAGGCAGCTCCAAAGAAAAAGCCTGAAAAACTGTTCCCTAACTCAGCCTTGTTCAAGGAGTGGGGGGCAAATCTCTCTGAGGACGATCAAGGAGAGGCTCAGAGCCTGTTTGAGAAGTATGGATACAATGTTTTTCTGAGCGATCGCCTTCCTCTGGATCGACCTCTTCCAGATACCAGGGATCCACGGTACAGCTTTCATCTTCTGTGATTTTAAGCCTGTTATTGCACCACATGCACATTCAAAGATTAAAGAAACAATTTCAGAGAATTAACTCCACACAGATGATTTCTTGCTGTTATATTTCTGATCATTCACACTGTTTTTCATATAATTCTTTTTAATAAATAGATGTTTGAAAAAGAGTTATCCAAAGGATCTGCCAAGTCTTGGAGTGGTGCTCATCTACCTGAATGAAGCCCTGTCTATTCTCAAAAGAGCCCTGCGCAGCATCATCGACCGCACCCCTAAAAACCTGCTGAAGGAGATAATAATGGTGGATGACTATAGTTCTAATGGTGAGCTGTTTTTTTTAAAAAAAATCCTATTGTGTTATGTTTGTGATCAAACCAGTTTGCTTTGTTAGTTTCAATCTATCTCTGTGAAAATTGGTTTCACAGCCTCACCAAACCTTTCAGGTACTCCCAATCTTACTTTCCCTAATCTAACAAATATAATTTTCTCTTTTCAATTCAGATGATCTGAAGGCCGACCTTGACATATATGTGAAGTCACTTGAGCAGGAGAACCCTAATCTCTCTATTGTCAGAGTGAGGCACAGTGAACAGAAAGGCCTCGCTTATGCCAGAGCATCTGGGTGGAGGGCTGCTACTGCTGACGTGGTGGCCATCCTGGATGCACACATTGAAGTCCATGAGATGTGGTAGGATTATGCATGTTTTCATTCACTGGTTTAGGTGTAACATTTCCCATTATCTGAACATTTTTAAAAATATTTTTATCCTTCTGTTACCAAATTGCAAGATATAGCACACCTATGTGCAGTATTATTATTCATATGTTTACCAAGTACAAACTGCAAACAGTGATGTAATCCCAAAGTGAGCATTACTCACAGTTTCAGGACAAATTTGCTGTGAGTAATGCTTTTCTTTCTTACTGCCCAGAGATCCCAGTACAAATACAGTCAAATCTACAAGCCACAGAGCAGCTTTCCAGGGATAGTAAGCAACTGAGTTAAAAACTCTGTCTTAAGCTTATTATCGCTACATCAATTAAAGAACTACTCCTTTATTCACATAGGTTCAACACGGCCGGTAGCTCCACATAGTTGACCAAGCTGATTTTTACACCACATGCAACACTGACAGAAGTATTAAAGGATTTGCATCTTTTTCAGGATCAAACCAGGGCTCTTTGATTTGTTAGTCAAATGTGTAAACCATTACACTATGGAGCCATTCATCACTGCATCTGTACTGAAACAAACTCTACTATGTGAAATTGTGTGAACCACCATTTCTTGTTTTTCTCTTCCTCACACAGGGCTGAACCTCTGCTGACGCAGATCAAAGCTGACCGAACTGTGGTGGTGTCCCCAGTGTTTGACAAAGTCAACTTTGATGATCTCAAGGTTATTCAGTACCATTCTGCAGCACATGCCTTCGACTGGGCTCTGTGGTGCATGTATGAGGGGTTTTCGCCCGAATATTATGAACTCAATGACAATTCACTACCTGGGAAGTAAGTTCAGTATTTTAAGCCAATTTAATGGCTTTATAACTGCATCTTGATGCTCTAACAGGTTTATTTTTTTATTATAATACCGATATGCAGCATTTTAAAATATAGTTCTTGTCTTTGACTTCAGGAGTCCATCCGTCATGGGGATTCTAGTTGCTGATAGAAAGTTTCTGGAGGAAATTGGACTCCTTGATGAAGGAATGAAAGTGTATGGTGGAGAAAATGTTGAGCTGGGAATTCGTGTGAGTAATGACTACACAGACTTGTAAAGCAATGGATATTTTTACAACAGGTGACAATATCTGTAAGGTCATTTAAAATGCTTGCAAGACAGCCATAGCGTGGATATTAAAACCTTCGAGCAACATCTATAGCAGAACTGGATGCAGGCTAATAATAAAGGGTTGACCTGTCATTCAAAAGAAGATGAAACAGACTCCAGAAGCTCATTTACTTTATTTTTGAGTGAAAGAAAGGAAGATTCCACACTTGTGGCAGAATGAAGCAGTTAGCTGAATAACAGAAACAAGTGATGAGTAGTGACTAATCAAATATTTGATGTTTAAAGTATGCTTTTCATGTAGGTATGGACATGTGGAGGCAGTATTGAAGTAGTTCCATGTTCCAAGATCGCGCACATTGAGAGGAATCACAAGCCCTACATGCCTGACCTGAGTCCTGCCATGAAGAGAAATGCCCTCAGAGTCGCAGAGATCTGGATGGATGAATACAAGCACAACATCAATGTGGCTTGGAACTTGCCATTTAAGGTGCTTTGAGATGCCATTGAAAAATACTCAAATAGCAAATGATGCTTTATGTAAGGCGTTCCCAAAGTTAAGAGTGCTGCGGCCACTTAAAAACCAGAAAATCCCTGTGAAACTTTCCTGGCAAGAAGTCTGTTTTCACTCTCATCAAAATACCTGAGAAAGTGATGTATTTCCTTGAACATTTGATTAAAAAACATAAATAACACAGGCCGTTGCCTGTAAATTGCTAATACTACTCAGTCATATGTAAAGTAATAATGCTGTGTGTGACCCACTAGGCACTGGGACACTGATTTCAATACAAGAGCAGAGTAGCTACCTAATCTCTGCTCCCAGTGAGGTAGATTATCTCATCAATAGTTTTATATCCACACTGCGTACGACTTTGGATACTGAGGCTCCTCTGAAAAGCAAAGTCAGAAGTGCCTTACTCCGTGGTATAATTCACAAACGCGCTGCTTAAAGCAGATAACCCGTAAGCTGGAGAGGGAATGGTGTCTTACTAAATTAGAATATGTTCATTTAGCCTGGAAAAAGAGTTTGATGCTCTATAAAAAAAAGCCCTCTGTAAGGCTAGGACATCTTACTATCCATTATTAATTGAAAAAAATTAGAACAACACCAGGTTTCTTTTCAGCACTGGCTGACAAAGAGTCAGAGCACTGTAGAGCCAAGTATTCTTTCAGTTTAATTAGTAATGACTTAATAGATTTATTCACAAATAAAATTTTAGACATTGGAGAAAAAATAATTCATAACCATCTCAAAGACTTTTCTTCATATTCAGCTGCTTTCAGCACGGCTGGTATTTGGTTAGACACTCTCTACAATTGATCTTTCTGAGTTAACTTCAAAGCCATCAACATGTTTATTAGATCCCATTCCTTCTAGACTACTCAAAGGAGTCTTTCCATTTATTGATGCTTTAATCTTAAATATGATCAATATGCCTTTATTAATTGGCTAGGTACCACAGGCCTTCAAGGTGGCTGTAATTAAACTATTACTTAAAAAGCCATCACTTGACCCAGCTGTCTTAGCTAATTATACTGTAGGCCAACCTCCAACCTTCGTTTTCTCTCCAAAATTCTTAAAAAAGTAGTTGTAAAAAAGCTAACTGATCATCTGCAGAGGAACGATTTATTTGAAGAGTTTCAGTCAGGTTTCAGAATTCATCACAGCACAGAAACAACATTAGTGAATGTTACAAATGATCTTCTTAGAGCCTCTGACAGTGACTCATCTCTTGTCCTGTTGAACATCAATGCAGATTTTGATACTGTTGACCATAAAATGTTATTATAGAGATTAGAGCATGCCATAGGTACTAAAGGTACTGCACTGCAGTGGTTTGAATCATATTTTTTAATAGACTCCAATTTGTTTATGTAAATGGAGAGTTTTTGTCACACACTAACATTAATTATGGAGTTCCACAGGGTTCTGTGCTAGGACCAATTTTATTTACATTATACATGCTCCCTGAAATGCCTTCAGCTGATCCAAAATGCTGCAGCTAGAGTACTGACAGGGACTAGAAAGAGAGAGCATATTTTTCCCATATTTGCTTCACTTCATTGGCTCCCTGTTAAATCTAGAACATAATCTAGAAATCTAGAATTTAAAATTCTTCTCCTCACATACAAGGTCTTGATCAGGCCCCATCTTATCTTAAAGAACTCATTGTACCATATTAGAATAGGAGGCAGAGCTGATTCTGCTCATAATTTTTATGGGTAGAATTTCTAGGACAGCAAAGTAGTGGAGGGCTTAAGTCTTGGTAGCCTCAGAATCTTATATCTGCTTTTTGCAGATGATGTGGTCCTGTTGGCTTCATCAGGTGGTGGCCTCCAGCAGTTGAAAATTTCACAGCTGAGTGTGAAGGGGCTGACATGAGAATTAGCACCTCTAAGTCTTGGGGCATGATCCTCAGCCAGACAAGGGTGTAGTGTCCTCTCCAGGTCAGGGATGAGTTACTGCCCCAGGTGGAGGAGTTATAGTATGGGGTATTGTTTACAAATAACGGGAGAAGGGAGCGGGATTGGGGCTGCATCTACAGTGATGCGGATGCTGCATCAGTCTGTTGTGACTAGGAGGCATCCTAGTTAGATGCCTCCTGGGCAAGTCATGGGTGAGGTGTTCCGTGAGCTCTGGGCTTCTCTGCTTAAGATGCTGCCTCGGGACCCCAGCCCTGGATAAGTGGAAGAGAATGGATGGATGGATGCTTTAAGAGATACCTCATTCTCCTACTTACAATGATGCAAGAACCAGTAGTTAATTAACAGATTCATGAGGAGATATTGGGCTTTGAGTGTTCTTAAGTGTTTTTTTTTTGTTTGTTTGTTTGTTTGTTTGTTTGTTTTTTGTATTGCCATTTAGGGGAAACCACTATTCAGTTTCTTCCAATGTCACAATCTATAAAATGATTCAGGCCTTATTCTTTGTCTCTGCAGAATCATGGAATTGACATAGGTGACATTTCAGAGAGGAAGAAACTCAGAGAAAGATTGAAGTGTAAACCTTTCAAGTGGTACCTGGATAATGTGTATCCTAAGCTGGATCTATGGGACAACCTACTTGCATATGGAGGAGTAAGTTTACTGTTCTCTGTTGCTTAGTATGTGTGGGAAGGAGGGTACCGCAGGATGTGTGGGAACCTATTTGCTTTGATGATTTGCCCATATCCACCATAATGTTCTCCCAATGACAGATGAAGAACCTTGATGCTCACATGTGCCTAGACCAAGGTCCAGTACCAGGTCACACACCTATTGCCTACAATTGCTACTACTATGGACCTCAAGTAAGTGAAGCACCTACGTGTTCACTAAGAATCATGATTGTAAAAGGTGCAATAGTAAAGTTCAAATAAAAACCAAGACCATCAATTAAATTTGGCTGATTGCCAATCTAAACTTGTCTCCTTTTCCAGCTCTAAACTACTTCCAGTGCAGGACACTGGAACACTATATTGCCAAAAATATTTGGTTGTCTACCTTCACACACATATATGGACGAGTCACATCTCCTTCTTGATACATAGTGTTCAGCCCACCCTTTGCAGCTATAACAGCTTCAACCTTTCTGGGAAGGTTTTCCACAAGATTTAGGAGTGTGTTTATATGAATTTTTTATTATTGTTCCAGAAGCACTTTTGTGAGATAAGACAATGATTTGGACAAGAGGGTGTGACTCCGTCTCCACTCTAATTCATCCCAAGTTCTCCCACACCAAATTCACTCATCCATGTCTTTATATCTTTCTGTTATGTTGGAACAGGAGGGGGCAATCCCCAAACTGTTTCCACAAAGTTGGGCAAATGAAATTGTCCAAAATGTCTTGATATGCTGAAGCATTAAGAGCTCCGTTCATTGGAGCTAAGAGGTCGAGCCCAGCTCCTGAAAAATAACTCCACATCATTACCTCCACTTTACACTTGGCACAATATAGTTAGACAAGTACTGTTCTCCTGGCAACCGCCAAACCCAGTCTCATCCATCGGATTGCCAGATGGAGAAATGTGATTCATCACTCAAGAGAACACATCTCCACTACTCTAGAATCCAGTGGCGAGTGGATCTGACGCTTTGCATTGAACTTGGTGATGTAAGACTTGGATGCAGCTGCGTGGCCATGGGAACCCATTCCATGAAGCGCTCTGCACGCTGTTCTTGAGCTAATCTGAAGTATACATGCAGTTTGGAGGTCTGTAGCGACTGACTGCAGAAAGCTGGTAACCTCTGCACATGCAGCTCAGCATCTGCAACCCCGCTCTGTGATTTTACATGGCCTACCACTTCATGGCTTAGCTGATGTCATTCCCAACCTCGACTCCACCAAATTTTAAACTTTTGTGAAACTGGCTTGAAATTGTCAAAGCGTGATGGCGGTGCATCTGGTCATGAATGTCACTAGAGTCATATGAGAACAGGGAGAACAACATACAACCTCAACTGTGCTGCATGTTATTGTGTACTGACCCACAGTTCAATGAAAACAGGAATTTTGTGTCTACACAAACACAATTCTTTTTCAATTTGAAGAATGTTTTTTTGTTACATATATAACACTGGTGGAGTTCCAGCGAGCATCACAAAGGTACAAATGAAGACAAAAGAATGGAACTTCCAGAGAGTGATCTTTAAATTGCTGTCCTGCTGAAAGCAGTCCAGCATGGACCAAGGAAACATTCCTCCAGGGAAGAGGAGCCAAATTCAAATTATGGGTTGTTATTCTGTGTTTTCATGGACAAAGGCACAGAGGTTTATGATCAAACCCTGCGGTCTCCAACCCTGTTGTCTCTGTATTTTGTTAACCTTTTTCTTTTCTTTTTTTAAGATCACATATTACCGTGGAACAGGTGAGCTCTACATTGGTGGCATCAAGTCACACAAGTACAATGACAACCGGTGTTTAACTGATGTAGGCGATAAAGAAACTGAGCCTGGCCTGTACAACTGTAAAGAGGCTGTGCAGAAAGGAATGGGGATCTACTGGGACTTCACTCAGGTACTACAAAATCAAGTTGTAATAACACAGGTTTTGTGAATGGCTGGAGTGCCGGTGCTCCCAACTGCTAACTGCTTTTAAATGCTGATAGGATTGCAACCACATACAATAGAGCAAAAATTCCTTTTGCATATAAAACCAGAGGATTTACGCTTAAATATCATGCATTTATCGTGTTCCAGAGCGCTGGATCTTTCCTCTAACAGGTTTGCAAAATTCTCATAGAAAGTGCTAACAACAAAACGTACTCCATGCACTTTATCGTGTGCATTAGCAGGTACAGCTATGGCATTTCTGTATCTAGCATAAACATGTAGATACGGAAAACCGTTTTAAATTTCTTTGTGGGTTAGTGCACCTTTTAGCTACCTTATGGAGTTACTATGGATTTCCTTCATACATGATATTATGATTAGGGTTCTAGATTCTATTATAGAGTGAGTTAAAATAGTCCACAAGATGGTACTACAGCACATATAACTGTGAAGATACTGTAAGGTCTGGCGAACTTGTTCTATTATAGGTCATAAAGGGCTACAAGTCATTACATACAAAATAGAAGTTGTCATAAGCCAGATTTATAAAAGTCATTACATACTGAACAAGATTATTATTTGCTTTCTCTCAGAACAGATTGAATAGGTTTAGTGTGACTCATAACTAAACAAGCTGGCAGCATTCTTGACACTTTCGTTTCTTTTCCAGGGCAACGAACTGAAGAACAGACAGACAAAGAGATGCCTGGAAATTATAAACCAAAAACTTCTAATACAGGAATGCTCAGGTCAAAGATGGCAAATTGAAAACATAATCAAACCATTTTAAAGTGTGTTTGATTTTTGTTTATAGGTCAGTGGATAAATTACACCTGAATGATCTTATAAGATGTTAAACTGTATTTCCCAACATATATTAATGTGACATCAGCCGTCAAAGCCAAGTAATTTTGAATATCTTAAATATTAAAATAGCTTTTTGTACCAGAGATTTTCAGTCTAGAGTAGAACAACAAACTTTGAAACATTAACTTTTGAAAATCCTGCCTGTGTGTTGGTAGGTAAATATGTCAACTAGAGGTGACACGAATGACACTTCATTTGTCTATAACGCTATTCCTCATGCAGCTACACATGCATACTGCAACAAATGTTTTTTCTATTTTTCCTCAAGGACACCCTTACATATTCTGTCCCATAAATGTAAAATACATGCTTGGAAAGTTGTGGTTTGAAGTGTTGTTTTATTAATTCAGCTTTCATCTACACTGAATTTGAAGGTCATAAAACACTTTATTACTTTTGTGAATTAGACATTTGCTATATCTATATATATGAATTTGAAGGACTGTTGATGGGAATTTATTGTAAGCTGCTCCAAATATAACTTAAATGTTTTTGTAATAATTCAGCGGGTATTATAAATGCGACTATTATGATTTATACACTTTGTTTTAGGGCGACTGGGTTGATAAAAAAAATTTAATGTTATTTTTAAATTTTCTGCACTCATCTGTGATGTTATAAATTAAAATAAATGAAGATCAACGAAAAATACTATAAGATTCAGCTTTAATAATGAACTATATTTTTTTTAAAAATCTTTTAATGATTGGCATATTGTCAACATTGTGTGTGTAATTTAATTACGTTTGGTGTATAAACGGTCAGGTTTGTGCTTTTCTTAGGCGTTCTCTCGGGGCTTTTTTATTTTCATATCAAGAAAAACTGGAGCATTTGTTGCAGTTGGGCTGACACTTGAGTTATTTTTTAAAATTATTTTCAGTGGAAAGATTAGTGATCTAAGATGATTAACTGGTTAGGGAGCTCTGGTGAGCTCAATGACAGAAGCAATTTCACGATGGTGGTTCGTTTTTCTCAGTAATAATAAAATATGTTTCTTTGTTTTACAATATCTGACTGATTTTTGTTGGCCACAACAACAGCATTCTCACATCAACGTCCTTTATTCGTCTCCAGCTTGGGATGAAACAAATGCAAATCTGACATTAAGTGGACAAAGATGCACAGCCAGTCTTGCCGGAGTGACCACTGTCATCCACAGTGCTGTCATCTTGTGAGTTCATAACATCTGTTGAACCTCTGGTAGCACACTTAGAACCAGTGTGATATTCAAAAGAAATCAAAGAACACATTTAGGTGTGTCCCACCTTACTGAGGGAATACTTATTTGACCCACGTGTGAAACTACATTATGGCATTAATTTATGTTTTACCACCTGGCTACATACATGCTTTAATGTTTAAATAGTTCAGAGCTCAAATGTGCAGCTGTCACATTAGAAAAGGACAGTAGCACCGAGCTGTATAATATATAAACTCATGATAAAGAAAAACAGAATCCTCAAATGTGATAATGATATTTAAGATGTTGGCTAATTCACAATGTCAACTCGTGCTCTGAGTCTGTACGCGAACCAGTAAATATGAATGTGTGATGATATGCTTTGAAATGCTTAAACGGCTAAACAATATATATTACGTAAAACTAAGAACAGCACGCTTTCTCCTTTATTTACATAAACTGCCTATTTCTTGGTACAGTGTTGTATATAATTGCCCATTTATTTTCCTCGTGTTTCATTAGTGTATTGGTTGCATTTTATCCCTTTTGAGCAGAAGCCATTCCTTTATTACTGAATCTATTGCGAAACATTTACTTGACTATCATACGTATTAAACAAATAGATTTTTACAGATTACATAAAAACAGTGCATAAAAAATGTTATTCTACCACAACACAAGTATATCACATAATGAGCATATAATCCAAAACAAATGAAATAAACAACTTTGACACTCCAGCAGCGGAAAAACCTTCTTAAGAGCCACTGTTTAGACCAAGGAGCTGTTCCAGGAAACATCCCCATTCTACATGGATGCCATGTAACTGCAACCACAGGTAATAAAGACAAATAAACTGATACCAAGATCATAAAATGTAATCTGAAATTATTATTTTTTCTTTTCAACAGCAGTGCTACTATACAGATTGAGAATAAATCATTGGGGGGGATTAAATCTCAGAATTATGACTGTAATCACAGCCTGGTTGATCCAGGCTCTGGAAGTATTCCCACCCTGTAGGAGTGTCCACTGGCAAGGCGAAAGCAACTACACGTGCACTGCACTTCAGACAAATTAGACCTTGGTTGCTAACAATCATGGCAATGTTTGAATGAGACCGTATACAGTGTCTTTTCAGATGCCACTACTTGCATGTGCCAAAGTCATAAAGGTTCAGATGCTCCTACACACTTGCTTATTTTTTTTAAATTATATTAATTATATTATATTATATATATATATTTAAAATTATTTATTAATTATATAAATATAAAGGAATGCAAATCAGTTATTACAATAAAAAATTCCCTGGTCCTACTAAAGATTACGTTAGGAAACGAGATGACATACAAAGATTGCAGCACTGTGTTTGGGACTATAAGATTACCACTCACCCTACATGATCACACTCCCATACCACTACAGACAGTTCCACTACAAAGTCAGTACAACAGTACTGCCCCAGTTGTGCCCTCTGTCTGCCACCAGGAAGTCTTGCAGTAGACAAAAGGACCAGAGTTAAAAATTCCATCTATTTATTTTCTTTCACTTAGCTGGAACATATAATCTTTCCAGCATGTTAGCAGAATAGAGATATAATCTTTCCAGCGGACATGACCTACTGGGTCTGCCTCAGGGCTCCTCCCAGTACAACATGCCCAAATCACCTCGACCGGCTCCGAGTCCCTCGTGAATGGCTGCGTTATTCAAACTCCTTTCTGCCACTTGTTTCCGCGATCCCATCATTTCTGTCACTACTCAAAGCTTGTGACCATACAGTAGGTGAGAGTAGGGACAAAAATCAACCAGTAAATCAACAGCATGGCTTTTATGCTCAGCTCTCCCTTCATCATGACAGGCTGGTGCAACATCCGCACCACTACAACAACTCGTCCCTGACCTGGAGCTGGCACTCCAACCTTTTCCACCCTGGCACAGACCTTTCCGCGGAGGCTGAGGCGTGTGATCCCCAATAGTTGGAGCACACCCTCCGGTCCCCCTTCATGAAGCTGGGAACCACCGCCCAAATCAGCCTTCTTCATTGAGCAAGAAAAAAGTTCTGCTACACCTCTTACCTAAGCAGTTTCCACCATCACATGCATTAGTCCCAGTATTGTTGAAGCACCTAGGGACAGAGGAATTCCCATACACTACATTCTGTACCTTTAACACAAATTACAGTGGTGTGAAAAAGTGTTTGCCCCCTTCCTCCTTTCCTGTTTTTTTGCATGTTTGTCACACTTAAGTGTTTCGGAACATCAAACCAATTTAAACAATAGTCAAGGACAACACAAGTAAACACAAAATGCAAGTTGTAAATGAAGGTGTTTATTAGTAAAGGTGAAAAAAATCCAAACCATCATGGCCGTGTGTGAAAAAGTGAGAAAGCTGAGAGCTGGAGGCCACCACCTAATGAAGCCAACATCATCTGCAAAGAGCAGAGACGAGATTCTGAGGCCACCAAGGTGAAAGCCTTCCACCACATGGCGATGCCTAGAAATTCTGTCCATAAAACATATGAACAGAATCTGTGACAAAGGGCAGCCCTGGCAAAGTCCAACACCCACAGGAAATGAGTCTCACTTATTCCCGGCCAAATGGACCAAGCTCTTGCTGCTTTTGTACAGGGACTGAATGGCCCACAACAACAGCCCAGACACCCCATAGACCTCCCACAGGACCTCCCACAGGATACCCCAAGGGACACGGTTGAATGCCTTCTCCTAGTCCACAAAGCACATGCTATGGAAATGTCAACGAGGGAACTGTGTACCCCGCCCAGAATACGGTTACCAGGGCCCCAACCGCGAGCCAGACCTGGTGACATTGGCCTGTGGTGTTCGGTGTTACGGCTGTGTGCCGTTGTGTTATTATTTGTGCTGTGTGGTTGGGATCACTCTGCGGTCCCTCCCTCTCTCTTTCTCTCTCCCTTTCTGCTCTCTCTCTCTTACAACAAGCTGTCCATCCATCAATCCATCCATCCATCCATCCATCCATTATCTTCCACTTATCTGTGGCCGGGTCGCGGGGGAAGGAGCCTAAGCAGAGAAGCCCAGACTTCCCTCTC
>VUQK01043991.1:9935-23967 GCA_015106715.1 Bujurquina vittata
AACTCAGCGTTTCTTAACATCCAATCCTGCTGAGAAAGATAGCCCCGCAAATCCCCCTGCAGAGGCACATGGAGATAAACACATTAGCTCATTAGTATCAAACATAAACATTTAACAAATGCAGCAGAACCTAATATGTATTCTAGCAATGGGAGGAATTTAACAAGTGGCAATAATTAAATGCAATGTGGAGACATTCCCACACAGGGGCAGCAGAGTCCCCTTCTTCTTTCTGACTTCTCAGCACTTCTCACCGCTGACGTGTGAGAAACATTACAGGGTAATGCTGTTTAGTGAACGTTTGTGCTGTGTCACAGGTATACGCGTATAAATTAATCCAGCTCAGATCTGTGAAATAATAATAATACTGTGCTGGTGTCCTGCTGCAGTTCAGACTGAAGACTCTTCAAAGCAACAACCAGACTTGAACCTGACGGGGGAAGCACTGTGTAAAAATGCTGTAAGTTAGCTTAGCAGAGTGACTAAATGACAAAGTGTTGTGACAAGTCAACACATGAAAGCAAATCTGGAGCAAAGAGTTTTCACAATCCAGCAGGAGTCTTTGTGGTTGAGCTGGATCTCAGCTGAGTACAGTTTCACAACACAGGGCCGACTGGGAACACCTTGACCAAAACTTCAAGTGCTTTGCAAACTGAATATTGCACTGTGTACTGGAGCCTTGTTAACCTTTCACTACAAAAACTTATTTCTGAATGAACACTCTTACAAATGTCTTCTAGCAGAGGTAGCTGCCATAATAATCATAATGCACTGCCAAACAAAATAAAACCAAGGCACTCTGCAACTTCCCTAATTTTAAACTGCATCGTCATATTATCTTAATAAGGACTAAATCTCAGGAAAATCTTTGTTTTGTGTCTGAAAGGAAAGAAAAAATAATCAGATAATCACCTAGTGTACTGGAATATCTGATTTTTAATTCCCCAAATATCAGTACTGGCCGTAAAAATGCTTTCTCTCTCTATCATAATATATTTAAGTGCAGAAAAAGAAACTGTAAAAAGGTAAGGAAGCATGAATCATCTGTATTGTAGTGGTGGTGTGTGTATTATAATTTTTTATACAACTGATGTGTGCCATTTCACAGAAAGTTTGTTTAGATAACATTAGTTTAGATAACATTACTTGAATTTCACATTTAGCTTTAGCGCAAGAAGTAGTGAGTCTGATAAATCAAATTGGCAGGTATATCCATGTAGAATAATGCTGTGAAAAGTGCTGATTGATAGCAGTGTATTGATCGTGCATAATACCCCCACACACACCCCCCCCTCTGGAATCCATAATGGGGCATTTTTGCTAAAAAGAAGGAAAAAAAAGTTAAATCCCATGCATTTACTGAGCATGTGAGTCTGTGTGTATTGCTGTACTCTGTGTATGTTTACAAAGGGTTTTTCTTTTCCTTGAGCCATTTCTACAAGCAGCTTAGATCAGTCGTTTTATGTAAGCACTATTTGTTTATTCCACACAAATACATGGAGGCAGAGACAGACACACATGGCTCTGAGAAAGGGTGTTCACTGAAGAGCTATATTCAACATATAGTAAGTGATACTGCATGCCTATCTTTATGTGAAGCAGGTGATTAGGTTTGGGTTCCTGAAGGATTCAGTGCTGTTAATGAAATGACATGCACTGTGAAAGGCCGAAACAAT
Organism: Bujurquina vittata; assembly: GCA_015106715.1. Classification (NCBI taxonomy): domain Eukaryota; kingdom Metazoa; phylum Chordata; class Actinopteri; order Cichliformes; family Cichlidae; genus Bujurquina; species Bujurquina vittata. Next base: position 11,612 of record VUQK01043991.1, read on the forward strand.
CATTTACGGCATCTAGCCTGTTAACAAGGACGTGTAAAGGTTCCAACACAGAGAATCTTGTCTAACTCAGTAATCACATGATCAAGTTGTGAGGCTTTTTTTTTGGGGGGGGGGCACATTTGTTAAGCCAGTTCAAGTTTAAAGAAAAAAATACCGGCAATGAAGACTATCATGAAAATGGCCAAGAACACAACTTTACCCCCAAGGTGATGCTGTAACTTCAAAATGCCTTTACAGTATTACAAAGCAAAAAAGCAATCACAGCGATTGCTGTTGTAACCGCTGTGAAATGTTAGAAAGGTGAGAAAGGTGAATTCTGAAAGACTAAAAGGAGCAACAGCTCGTGTCTGAGACCTTGAACTAGAAAAGGGACTGACTAACGTACTGGCAGAGATCATGCAGGAAATCCACACATTGAAGCTTTCACTCACACTACAGTCTGTGACATTCGGCAGCCCCTGAACCAGTTACTGGATGTATTTTGATGTTTAACATACTTTCAGTCAGTATTACTGGCATGGGTCATACAGGACATAAAAAACACCATCAATCAAAAGGCTGTCAGAGGGACCGTCACAGTACATTGGCTTTTTAGGATTCACTTGTCCGAAGAGCAGCTGCAGTGTCAAATTTCATGTTTCGACATCTAGCAGATGATTGACATGGCCTCAAGTAAGAAGCCAACATAGGCAAGTCATTGCTTACTTCACATGCAGCATAAGCACTTATTTCTTTATGAATCACATGTCAGGCTGAAAATATATGTGCAAGATGAGCAAAATTTGCTTATCTCACTGACAGAATGGAAACATATACTATGTAAGACAAGATCCCACTTGGATAAAGCCCTCAAAACCTATATCTAATGAGGGATAGTGAGCATAGACATCACTCAGCTATGTCACCCTCACACATTATCGCCTTCAACAAACAGGACCTGCTCTTCATCACACTATCCTCCCTAATGGCTCGTACGCACTCATAAGTCATTCACCTTGACTCATTTCCATGTCCTGTCAGACATTATGAGAGCTGGCTGGGAAAGACCATAATGCCAGGTCTGGGCAGTTGACAATACCCCAGTCTAGCAAGGTTACGCAATGCCTGGCAAGATGATTAGAACTGGACTCTGCTGGACATTTTACCAAGTTAATGAAATGGGAAGCAAAAAAAAATCTTTATGAATATCTTTCGTCACCAAAACAACTTAAAAGTCAAGATTAAGGCATGTCCTGCTATGTAAATCAAAGAAACACCAGGGTGGTTTCATTTTTAAGCAGCACTTTAGACTTTTCATATTCATCGTTTTACTGCACTCAACAGCTTCCAACACACACACAAGGTGCCAGCAATAAAAATGCACAAACACAGCAACTGGTGGATCTGACACCAGAGGAGCGTAAATGGAGCCTGTTGCTTTGCTGGGCGAGGTGGGAATGTGAGAGGTCCCAAGCTTAGAGTAACTATGTAACTCAGGCTGGAGGGAGGAGAATAGAGCTCCCCCTCAGTCAGAGCTTGATCCATTCAGGAGAACATTGAATAAATCAGTTGCCATGATTAGTCTGAATCACTTCATTATGTTTAAACGAGGATGTGACTCCTTGCCATTGAGTGGGCTTAGGTGCTGTTGAGCTCTGCATTTTCTTATTTGGTTTTAAACCATTATCCTTACCATATTTAAAAAAGAAAGCTAACAACACTTAATTAACTAAGGGTCAAAAGTCTCCTAATTTCATAAAATAATCTATACATTTTAACTTTAATACACAGAAAAACAAACATTTTGCATCTTCAGTAATCGTTTGGTTAAGTAAAGCTGAATCATAACTATCCGGTTTCCTAACCTTAACTTGCTTGGTTAATATATTCTAAGTTCTTATTCTTTTTGTGGCCTTGTAACCTGGGTGAATATAGGTCCAGTGGACTGTCATTGTGGGATGAGAGCTTGTGAATTCTCCAGCTTTGTACGGTGCTGATGCTGAGCAGAGCTTTGCAGACACATGTCTACCTGATGCAGCTGTCTGCTGCCACTTTTGGGTGCAGCAAGAAAACTGCGCAGCACAACAGAATCTGTTGGCAGCATCAGAGACCGAGGTCAGAGTATACACTGAATGTCTTTATACTGCAGTGAAATTGAGAGGTAAAATGATTGCAACTATCCACTGTAGCCACTGTCTGTGCTTATTTGCGGTTTATCGTGCTTTCAACCAATCAGCATTAAATCAGCAAATGGTAATGCTCCATTGGCTTGCTGGGGGACTGCACAAAATACTGCTTCCATAGCCTTTGTGTCTGGTGAATTCCCATAATTCTTTTTGCATAGGCAAAACGCTTCGCAAACAGCCCCAGTACAAGTAAGACCATACATTGAACAGTTAGTTACTAGCATAAAGGTGGCACCACTGTCTTTGTCTATCACTACAGAGTAGGTCTTGACAGTAAAAGACAGCCAAGAGCCAGAAGTCCCACTACCAGCTATTGTTGTTTAACCATTATTTTTGCACAATTTGAACATCTGTCACACATCACGAACATCCAACCAATCAGGATTACTCCTTGGGCTACAAGCCTTAAGTTCATTCTCTCTCTGGTTGGGTAAACAGAAGATAAATGCAAGGGCTAATAAAGTAAGCTTTCAGCCTAGATGGTGAAAGATGGTTACCTATGCATGCGTGAGGGACTGTTTTTAAGGAGTATTATCTTCTGAATATCTGGGTTATATAGTCTTGCATGAGCTAATTCCTAAATTCCTCAATTAATAAAGACTTCTAAGTGAGTAGAAGCTAAAACACCAAGAAGTGCAACCATCTCAAAATAACTGAACACTGGTTCACAAATACTTTGTGACTTTACAACAGACCAATTTAATTCCCATGTACATATAGTATTATAAACATAACACAGGTACTGGTGTATTTTGAAGAGCATATAGTGACTTACCATTTCACAGTACTCAAAAACCAGCAGGAAGGGAATCGCCTCAACACACTGTCCGAGGCACTGGAGTATGTTTGGGTGCTGCAGCACCCTGGGGAGAGAAAAAAGAAATCAACGTGACAGGTTACCAATTTGATGACCACTGATAAAATGTTTAAAATAAGTAAACTTACATATTCTAATTACTGATGCAATGTGTGTCAGGAAAGGTAGAAGATGATCCACATGCATATCGTTCCATACACTTAATAAAAACTTAAGTAAACATGACATACTCTTGATAATAAATGAAACAGACATTGATACGTTGCTGAATAGCCTCTGAAAATCAATAGCAGCCCTCAGCAAAGGGGTTGTTTTCAAAGAGACAAACAGTGTTTACCTGTATGGATCCCCTTGCTGTAGGAAATCATTCTGCTCCTTGGCACTTGCATTAGCTTTTAACTCCTTCACCACTACTCTTGTTCCACCTGGGTCTGTGTAGATTTCACTCAGAAGGACCTGTTAATAAAACAAAAATGCCTTAGACTAAACAAAAAAAAAAAACTCAGCTACCAGTGCTGCCCCTCAGTCTCTGACAGTAGAATCTTTAGGTGGCACAAAACCCTTCGGTACCAAACGATGGTTTGCTAATGCTGACAGTAGCAAAATGTTACAGTAGCTAACAGTGGAAATTCTCAACCCGGTGCGACGGTACCTCAGCAAGGTAATCAGGCGCTAGCGAGAACCGTGAGACCAAGCCAGCTTTAGTACTTGTTAAGTGAACCTTATCCCACATATGTTTTGTGTGGATGTCATTTTGTGAAGCCGCTTATTAAATAAAAACAATCTTACCTGGCCAAACCAGCCATTGCCGATCTCTTGGATGTAACTCAGACTGTGGCGTGCTACCTGGAAGGCTGCGGGTCCCTCTGTGACACCAAATACAATGTTACACAAAGTTAAAAAATTTCTTTACATTAAGTTTCTAACTAAGTTACCATACTGTGTGTATGTATGTACAAATATTTCATAGTAACCGTACATGGGTACTAGGGATACTAGTCTATATTTAGCAGTGCACTTGTGATTTGCTGCCTTTACCTGTCAGTTTGCAAAGAAACCCCATTTCCATTCCTTATTAAACGTTTTTTTTTCTTTTCTTTTTTTAAAGGAGTTCCAAGGTGAACATTTTGGGTTCTCCTGACAGTGTAGAAGAATCCATCTAACAATGGCATGCGTGTATCACTGGTCATATACTATGTTTTTCTATCTATAGTATTCTATATCACCTTAATGAATCTACAGTGTTAGAAAAGTAGAGTTAGGCAAATATCTAAATAGGTCAAAATATGACTAATGGTATGTTTACTGGAGGATGGCAAACAGCTTACAGGTTTATTTTCACCAACTCAGGTGGTAATAGCACATTTCTTACTATGAAGTGCAAACAAAACATAGAAAGAAGAAAAACATATTTTATGCCATGAACTATTTACACTGCATGATTTAATAAATCAGTGAATGCATATGTATCAGACCTGTAATGCGGACAGGAGGTTGGAGGTGTGGAGGGCCAGGCAGGGGCACAGGGGACACAGCAAGGGTGTAGACCTCAGCTGGGGACTGCATAGAAGGGGTGTCCTCTGCTGGCGGAGTGAAGTCGATCTCATCATCAAAGTGGTCTTCAAACTCCTACATCAAAATAAAAATATACCATGTAAATTAATTGAGAGCATGAAAATTATTACAGTGAATCGCTTTTTAACTAAATTTACACAGCCCATTACAATTTATCCACCCACTGTGTTTTCATCAAGTCGAGTCTGCATGGAAGTAAATAAAGCCCGCTTGTGTCTGGCTATCTGCCATCCAAAGCTCTCACCTTGAAGTTAATCTCCCTTTCCTTGCAGCAGGTCACACAGTTCACTAGCACCACCACCAAGGCCACAAGCACCATCAAAGACACCACGAGGGACAGGTAGATCGAGACAGACAAAGTGTCCCCTGTGCTTTCACCTGAAATGACAAAAACAGAAGAAAATGTGCTGAATCATTCACATCTATCCCTGAGATTAAAAAAAAATAAATAAATTAGAAGCGATAAAGGAAGGCACATGACAGCTGTGTATGCTAGTGTAAGTGTGTTTGACAGCAGTACAGCACATGAGAAATGTACTGGCTCTTCTAAATCCACCCACAACAAAGGTACATTAAGAGCTTAACAAAAATAAACTGCAGTGCTCTACACTGCAACCTCTTGATATCTTTGCTGTCTTTTTCCTGCAACTCCACTGTAGTGGGAAGAAATACCAATTGGTACAAATGTGCAAGGTATACAATAAGTGATTCATCACTTCTCCAAACATGTTTTGGCAATAACTGTGACTTCTCAGATGACCTCTATCCCTCATCAGCTATTCAGTGAGGTAGTTGTGGGGGTGTCTGCTGGCCAATTACCAGCTGATAGTGCAGCAGTCGTGACAGCGGGTGTAGGTCTGCTCAAGTGAGGATGCTGCTGGCCCAGCAGTTCAAGTGTCAAGGCTGACAGCAGCCTCACAACCCACCCACTGTGCTGCTCAGCTGCAGCTCACTCACTATGCTAATACCAAACCACATGAGCCTTGATTTTAGTGCAAACGTAGAGCAACATCTATGCACTGAAGACTTTTTCCCACACAAACATTACAGAGGCCCAATTTATATATCAAAAAAAAAACAAAAAAAAAAAAATATATATATCATATTCATTGATGTATGTGCAGGGCCGCAATTAGAAATTTAGCTTCCACTGATCAAGATAAATAAAGATAAGTAGATTGAAACACATTCTTTTTTGCAGTAAAGTTATTGCACCTTTCAGTTCATCCTTTTCCTTTACTTAAGTCTAACCCCACCCACCAGGGTGTGGCAGGATTAATTTCTTTATTTACTGTGTTCAGGTGACTTTTAATTAAAGTAAATGGAAATCTACTTAATTGAAAAGTGCTCTCTTTGATTTAAAGTCTCACAAATCTGATCTTTTTTCCCACCAAAGTCTGCAAGTCAGTTTCTTCTTTAGGCTGCTCCCTTTTAGGGTCAACACAGCAGATCATCTGCCTCCATCTCATCCAATCCCTAGCATCCTCTTCCTTTGTCTTCAGGTTAAAAGTAGCATAGTTTCCACTGGCACCCTGTTGGTCAACAGAACTGGTGGTGGTTGTAGTTAACCTGGGCCCTAACTGATCCGGTATGGAAACCTGATGACCTGCATGTTTGATTTGGCAAAGTTTTCATACCACATGCCCTTCCTAATGCAAGCCTCTCAATTTATGCAGGCTTGGAACAGACAAGAAAAGTACAGTGTTTACACCAGCCTGTGGCTGGGTAAAGGAAAAAAAGACCGAAATAGCTGTGATTGTGATTTTTGCCTTTGTTAAGCTGCCTTAGTGACAGGCTAGACAGACTGATGGATTCTCCATCAGTGTCTGCATCTTAACTGCAGCTCAGCACAAATCCTGTATTGCTCTTCAGCGTTTGTAATTATTTGCTGGGATATTCCTAAGGATGCAGACCATTAAACTACCAAAATAAAAACATTTAAGAAAATAAATAAATAAATACCAGCAAAAGATTGCACCAACCACCTATCAATATATCTGTCCAATCAACCAATCCTCATTTCTGTTTTTGAAGCTGCGTATGCTGCTACACAACATGAAGTCACCAACAAAGATGCCACTACTACACTGGGCCTTTGTAGGTGGATGTGCAGGTGTCTTTTAATGCCATTTCCGCCAAAAGCTCGTTCTTTTGTTAGGACAGTGTGTGAGTCATGCCCGCCTTGTTTCCAACATGTCAGTACTCATTTCTAACCGTTTCTTTGAATGGTTATGACTACTGGTCACTGCATCTCTTGTCTTACTGCCACTGCCAGTGAACAGTCAGAAGAGGTTAAAGTCAGTCTCTCCCCCTTGCAGCTTGAATCATCTTTTATGGATTTCAACTTTCTGTTCACACAAGAAGACCTTTGCTGAATGCATTTGTTTGATTATGATTTAATAAATTCACTACATTCTAGTGTGTGTGTGTGTGTGTGTTTTTTTTTTTAATAACTGTAAAAATAATCCCAGCTACCTCAACATGGCCTGTGAGAACTGACAGTAGTGGGAATTTGTGAGAGACACATCCCCTTATCCTCCTTCCCATGTTGATTCTGTCTCCCACTGGTTGCAGCTTGTCAGGTACATTCTGTCTGCTAGAGGGAGAGTATACACCTACTGTCTCCTTCTGCTGAGCTACAAAATTTCTGACAGATGAAATGGTGTGACTAATACATCCAGATGACAAACTCACATCTAGGTGTCTCAGATTTTCACACCAGCATGCGAGTATGATTGCAACACAAGTCTGAGCCCATCTGAAATAAATGTAATAATGAAATAAATAAATCAGACAGGAGCCAGCAAACCTACGCAGTAAAAAAGGAAAAGAATAAAAGAAAAAAATATACAGATTTCCTCACAATTTTGGCATTTCATTTACATTAAACTGTACATTTACAGGTCAGTTTATTAGGTACAAATTGTTAGTACTGGTTTGGATCCCCTTTTGCTGTCAGAACTGCCTTAATTTTGTAGCATAGATCCAAGAAGTTGCTGGAAACATGCATGATAGATGCTGTGCTGTAATAATAACTAGCCATCCCCAAGTATTAGCTATACCATTGCATAAATAAGGTTTATCTGGATATACCCACCCCTCCTGCAGATAGTCTCACAGAATAAAATAAATATAAGTCAAAGGAGCGCAGCTAAAATCAAACATCCAACACAGTTCTCCGTCTCCACATTTAATATGTTGTACTACTTTCATGTATAGGGTTTAAAATAATTGCATGTAGTTTTTAGATCAACAATTGAAATAGTGGAGGAAATAGCATTGTAATAAATTCAGTTAACTTCCAATGTTTAGGTTGTCAGAGTATTTTGCAAACATGAAATTGTGATATATCCTCGTTGCATCAGAATGGAAACTGTTGTCTCCTTAGCGGCTCATTTTAATAGATCAATTTTATGCTCAGACAGTGTGACAAGAAACAGAAAATAATTTCAATGCAAACAAAAATGATGTGTTTTGCCTTAATGAAGCACCAAGGGTAAACAACAGAATGGAGGTTTAAACTACTGACACCAGACAATCTGGGATGTGGTTATCACAATCATCATGGACAATCAGATGATCTTATCAAGAGAAAGCAGGGAAACAGAAACAGACTAAGTTTCTAAAAAACATATCACTTCTTAGTTGTCAGGTTTGCAACTTCAGGTAAAACAGTGCCAGAATAAACAATTATTTCCTTGAAATAAGCTTAATACGAGCTCGGCACATCATGGTGTGCAGTGGTCTAACTACCAGTAAGTTCTACTCAGAGTGAGCTGTTTTTATCCACACAGCATAGCCCGTCACAGAGGAGTGAAGATGAAGCAGCAATCCCTCCAACTCCCTGGGGAACATTAGATATGATCCAAAGTGTCAGCCATGATTGAGATTCATTTCATGTCTGCTACAGAACCCCAAGCCGTCACTGACAAAAATAGAAATGATGGCTTAATCTGTTCTCTGTACCTCTGATCATAATGAAAGTCCTTCATGCACTCTGCCTCTTTTCACTAAGGTCTGAGTGGCCAATGTTTTCCCTCCCGGGCAGAAAATACCAAACTGTGACCCCAAAACTGGTACAGTAACAAACTGAATTCCATTCTAATCCTCAGAGACAGAAAAGTTGATGATATAATGTGATGCAAATACATTAGCAAACCAGCATGGCCACAATTATCAAGTGCTGTTTGTAAGGATTCGTTTCACAAACCTCTCCTCTGTGCTTAGGACAGCAACAGAGAAACTGTCTGCAGTAAAATATTGATGAGAAGAAAAATTAAAGATTAAACAGCTCCGAGGTCTAGACATTGGACCAATGGATGTAGCTATAAATGTCCATGTGTACTCATAGCTGTAAAATTTAAATGTTCCTCACTTTGCAATTATCATTACCATCAACAGAACAGTGAAGGTTGATTGCAACTCATGACTGCCCAACCTGACTGAAGCGCTTTATCAAAACCACTGAGTGAATTAAATCCAAATGAGAAGACTTAAAAATGATCTATTCTTTTAAACACAATCACCTCATATCTACAAACAGAATGTATCTGTAAAGTCTGAGATACAGGATTCTGATTACATAAAACTAAAAGCTTGTAATAAGTCAGATATACAATAGGGATGTCATGATTGACATTCTCATGTAAAAAACAAATGACGCATTAACAAGAAAAGTAAAAGCAAAAAACTAATAAATAAATAGATAAATAAATACAAAGGTAATGCCAGTTATAATAATAATAATAATAATAATAATAATAATAATAATAATAATAATAGTAAGTTATAATGACTAATAATACTAGGAAGAAACATGATCAAGTTGTTTAGACCAAATAAATTTGCTCACATTTTAGTGACTGCCACAACATACTGATAGATGCTGCACATGTATTCAAAGGTTTGGTATTAACATTGGTAGGACGTGAGTCATATTGGGGTCCAGTGCGGTGCCAATTACACTCGCGGAACTTGCTAATCATGCCCCGTGATTGATAGGGACATAAAGGACGTTATTAGATATTGGCGGGGACACGTCTCTACCGTCCCTGCCTAATTCTACGCACCTGATTCCAGTCAGACTGGCCCATTATAACCCAGAGAAAACAGAAAACATATTCAGCTTCAGACTAAATCAGAATTATTCCGGCCAACATGGCAGATACTGGTTATACTGGCAACGCTGCGGTGTTTGTGTTGCGGATGGTGCCGATCCCACTGTGCAGCAAATCTGTGTTAATTACCTTGTGGTCGTGTCCTGGTGTTTTAAATGCGGTGCCGCCGACAGAAACAAATCAAATTTAGATTAATTGCACATCTCTACAAAAAGGCATGAATTTAAAAAGGAAATAGATGCAGGTACTGCACAGTTTAGGCAAATATGCCTAAAAAAATTGAATGTATCTGCTGATTGCATTTCTGGACTGTTACTATATCAGCCTTCAACCCAGTGATCCACACTGGTGGAGGCAGATGGGTGTCTTGTACTAGGATAGGGTGCTTCCCAACTGAGGTTTTCCACAATGCCAAACAAGTTTCAGGGAGAACCAAAGTAACTTTTCCCTGTATTTACTTTTCTCAAACCACACATCAGGCCATTACTATGAACCTTGGACCTGGAATAATATCATCTTAAGCTGAAAGATTTTAGAATATGCTCTATACTGCAATGACCGCTAACAACTAGCGAGCAAATAATACGTTTAGACAGCCCTGTTGTAGTCAACCCTAAATTATGTCACGTGTGGCTATTTTTCAACCAGCACTTTCTCCATTTAAATTACAGCAATTAAAATGAGCACTGGGATAAATCGACTGAAGCTTTAATAATGCCAAAGCTCACAACAATCCTGTGAAAAACATTCAGCTGTAATTGTGGGCAGCTTTTTGACAAAAACACCCTCTGCCTGGTTCAGCAGAGCAACAGGGGTTCCAGGCAGTGCTGGGCTCCCTGAAAGGCTGCAGCAGTCAGATACAACAAAACAGGAGCTGGGTCACGGCAGCGCTACATGGGATCAGTTCTCCTCCATTAGGCTTTATGTGAGTCATAGGTTCATATTATGACTTGGCAGGCCCCACCAAATGACTCAACTGGTTTTTGGGACCAATACGGCAGGGAGCTGCCACCTCCTATTTCAGTTAAACTGCATATTTCAGCAGGCATTCAGGGAGAGGAGGAGCTGACCCATTTTTGCAAATTTCACCCACCGACCGGTGTGCACAACAGTGGATGTCTACTTTTAGTTACACAAAGAATAGCAAATGGCACTGTGGCTGAAATGTTTGGGTTAGTTTAAGGTTCTTCAGTCCGAGAATATCCTCATCAAATCAAATAAATCAGAGGAATCTAAAATAGGCTATTATGTATCTCCATGTGGTGAGTGAAAAAACTAATTGTATTTCTACTGTTAAAGAATAAATTAGTGTGTAACAAGCACGTCCACCAGCCTGGCATGGCAGTCACTGAATAACTGAGCAGATCAGTGGACGGTTAATGACTTATAGACTAACCAAGCAAATATCACTTGGCTATTCCCCACAGTTTAAACGTTGACATTTCAGGTAAAGCTTAACAACCTATTTTTACCCATGTTTGTCATGTGTAAACAGAGAATGTCCCTTGCAGATTGGCTGTGCAAGCACAGGTCATATTCGTATGTATAAGCTCAATAACAATCAGACACTCAAATCAAAACTTTGAGAATTATTATATCACATGTACACAGAGGTATAAGCAGACTAGGAAAGTGGGCTAAAGAGCAGGTTTTTATGTAATAACAGCATACAAATGGACAAGATTTTAACTTATGCTGTACTTTCCTGTGCACTTCATTATGATTAAGCAAACAACACTGTTGGTAATCATTGACTGGCACTGATAAGACTGGAATCTGGTACAGTTACACATTGCCAACACTTACTGTCACATCTGTGCAGCAAAATAAGTTATGCCAAGACGAGCCAAGGAAACTCTGGATTCTAGAAAACATAGAAACTGCTGCCTTTTCACCAAGCAGCTTTGTGGCAAGAATATTAGGATTACAGCGTATGATTTTGAGAATGTATTCAGCTACTTACAGTGCCTCCCGATTTCTTCACACTTACATGTTTCAGATCAAACTAATTTTAATATTAAACAAAAGATAACCAGAGTAAATACAAATTGCAGTTTTTAAATGAGGATTTCATTTATTAAGGGGAAAAAGCTATCCAAATTAACTGGCCTTGTGTGAAAAAGTGACTGATTACTGTCAGACCTGTTGAATCAAGAAATCACTTAACTAACGCCTGTCTGACAAAGTAAAGTAGGCTAAAAGATCTAAAAACGACACATCATTCCATAATTTAAAGAAATTGAAGAACAGAAACAAAGTCGTTGATATCTATCAGTCTGGAAAGGATTACAAAGCCATTTCTAATGCTTTGGGACTCTAGCAAACTACAATGAGAACCACAGATGCAGAGAACTTGGAACAGTGGTGAACCTTCTGAGAAGCCTAGCTAACTTACTCCAAGAGTACATCGACTCCTCATCCAGGAGGTCACAAAAAAAAACAGAACATGTAAAGAATTGCAGGCCTCACTTGCCTCAATTAAGGTCAGAGTTCATGATTCAACAAGAAGAAAGAGACTGGGAAAAGATGGCATCCATAGGAGAGTTCCAAGATGAAAACCACTGCTGAACACAAAGGCTCATCTAACATTTTCCACGTTCACCCCCCCCCCCCCCCAAAAAAAAAAAAAAAAAAAAAAAAAAAAAAAATAATACACACAATCTAAAAAAAAAAAAAAAATAC
>VUQK01043992.1:0-15327 GCA_015106715.1 Bujurquina vittata
ATGATAATAGGAGTGGGCCAAGATCTCATCCCTCCATTCTCCCTCAAACTTTCACCTAATCTCACACACACACACACACACACACTGCAATTATCAGCCCTGCTTTTACACCCCCCTATATAATTACGCTGTCAATTTGCAACACTAAGATTTACTGCTGAGGCTCTAACACAAAGCATTTTTTTTTTTTTTTTGCTTTAAATTTTGTAAGGACAACAATGGCTGAGCCAAGCAAGCGGCCCAAACTTTATTCACTCTTAAATTATTATTCATGGGATTTACAATAGGGTGTCTGCAGAGTGCTGAGTGAGTGCCAGTGCGTGTCCTAATAGTATTGTGTTATACAGTGCTGTATTGTTAGCGGACCACTAAAGCTTCCCATCTACTGCTCAGTCTCATTTAGCCAGACACAATGGAGCCTGGACACTGATGGTGTGGTGTACTATTCACCTCAGTGTATGCATGTGTGTGTATGCAAATCTGCACACAGACACACAAATACAATTACATCGTGCATCTATTGGAAAAACAGGCAAACACACACCTGCAGGCACTTGAATTGATATGAGTGGACAGGCGTGCATGTTCCATGGCATGGACATATACGTGCATGCAATTTTCCGAAAGCGCGTCACAGCTGCAAAACAGAGCAAATGGGTGCATGTGGGCTCACAGAGGAAATGCAAAAATACAAGCACACACAGACATTTCGACACAAAGACAGTTGTATTGTTGTTCAAGTGGTACTTACGCTTTGGGAGTGCTTCCTGAGATCAGGACATGAAAATGTTTAACCCCCAGTAACCCCAGTGGACTAGAGTAATAGCTGAGCTGAACACACAATAAAATGTGTGGCACACTAACAAAATCTAAATTGAACAGAGAGAAAATTAGTGTTACAGATTGAAAGTCTTAGGGCACACTAATACATATCAGTTTGGACAGGTCAGAGTTTAATTTGGCAGTATGGATTTGCTAATGTGTTGCTCTGGAGCAAGTCTGAATTTTTGTAATTCTTTCTCTGTACACCACCATAGTGGATTTTAAAAACAGTAAAGATTATGACCGAAGTGCAGCTTTCACTCAAGGAGTTTCTGTGTTTTGCAAAGAGTATGACATTAACAGCTTAGCAAGTACAACACATGCATACCTTCAGAGGCTCAATAGTAATTGGACAAATAACACAATATTAAACATAAAGATTGTTTTAAATTAGGGTTGTGCGACTAGACGACTAATCATCACTACTCTCACTAGTCTGTACCAGACGTACTAGTCGGGTGGCCTAATTGTTAAGATTTCAATTGATGCCCAGTGCCATACATTTTTATTTTATTATGTATTGTATTTTATTAATTATTTTGCTACTCATACTCATCATTTATTGTCTGAGGCACCTGGAAGAACTGCATTTTAAATGTCATTGTGCTAGTTTTTTCCCAGAAATATCGTCATTTCCTTAATTTCTGGCAACTTCTCCCGAGTTTGTACAAAGAAGCAAAAAAACTAGAGGGACAAATATGTTTACATCTTTAAAAAAAAAACTGACCATAGCAAAGAGTAGGACCCAGCAGGGAAAAAAGTCCCAAGTTTCTGTTGGCCGGTACCAACAACATCGGCCGCTTACGTAGGTCACGCCGTAGCTCCACAAGACAGCGCTGAAGTCTGAATCAGGCGTAAGCTGGAGGAGGAGGCCGGGGGAGACGGAGGTCCTGGCTTCACTGCTCAGGCTGCGGCCCCGCGACCACGCGACCCGGCCCCCTGCAAGTGGATGAAAATGAACGGATGTTTGTATTGTATTGTTTTATTATCATTTTAGATTTTAACTTTTATTGAGATGCATGTCATGAAGTGTCATGAAGTCACAATTATTCATTTTTTTAATGTTCTTTTCTTATTTTAATGATGTGAAAACATCATTTGCAGTAACAAGTTTAATGGTTTAATGGTTTCAGAGGCCTTTGTTTAGACAATTTTCAACAGTGTCCATTAAACAGACCTAAAATTTAGCTTGATATCTGAGTGTTCATTAGTTTTTGACTAGTCTTTTAGTCATATTTTTCCCCCTTGTTTAGTTGACTAAGAAATTAGTCGCCAGGAACATCCCTATTTTTAACACTTAAATGAAAATCCTTTGCAGTCAGTGACTGCCTGAAGTCTAGAACCCAAGAGCATCACCTCATGCTGAGTTGTCGCTCTTGAGATGCTCTGCCAGGCTTTTGCTGCAGCTACTTTTAGCAGCTGCTTGTTTGCCTTCAATTTTGTCTTACCTGGGAAGCTGCGCTATTGGGTTGGGATCATGTGATTGACTTGGCCATGGAAGAATATCTCATTTCTTTGCCTTAAGAAACCCTTGGGTTGCTTTTGCAGTATGCTTGTATTATGCAGTACATTATATCTGCACTGTATTGATTCTGGGTCTGTATATATTTAATATTTCACTAATAAATACCAAAAATTAAATGCATTTATATTTATAGATGTATTTATTATTTTATATTTTATTTTACAAAGTTAGGGAAGCTGGTTAAGTTGAGCGTGATGTAGGGTGCTACTGAGCGGGCAGTGAAGTAGGTGTCATTTTGGTGAGCGCTACACAAAACCATATTTAATATACCCTCACACGGTGTATTAATTAAAAATGTGATATATCTGAACCATATAAGACTATTGCATCTCCAGCTGCGGTTCTCTTTACTCTCACACCTGCAAATGGTGAGCAGCTTACACAAATACAAGACCTGGACTTGAATAAAATAATGGTGTCAGACATGGAAAGAGGGTGCTACAGATCACCACGAGTAGATTGGAGAAACGCATAGAAAGCCTGCAGGAGAAATGCTTGGACATCGGAAGGGTGGATGCCGAGGTCTAACATTCATGTAATGTAGCTGAAGGACCCAGCTCGCGCACTCCAGCTTCAGTCTCCAGGTTAATCAGAGAAACCCTAAAAATGGACAAAGACATGATTATTGACAGATCCCATCGCACTCTACAGCTGAAACAGCAGACGCAAGCCGAGGTCAGTTACAGCTAAAGTGCACTGTTGAAAATCTCTGCATTTTGCTTTTGTCTGTGCTACCTTAACTCTGTTTGGTGACTATATGAACATTGCATCCATTAGTTTGGTTACATTTACAGGGCAACCTACAAAGCAGAGCTCTTTGATAAGCACTTAATGTGTGTATACTGTTGTGAGTGGTCACGGTCTCACCATGTCATAGTTGGGGAAGGGTAACCACTGCACTGACTTAAGGGTTTTAGCTAACAGCTGATCGCCCAGCGCTGCCTCTGGCTGAGATACTGTTGCGCTGGGCTCAGAATTTCAGCTGTTCGCTACTGGAATAGATCACTGTCATTACAGTTAACTAGCAAGTGGAGCCATCTTTGCTAGCAGGCACTGGCATCACTGGCATCCCCTTTCCTGTAGGCGGAAAGTGCAAAGAAATTATATGGCAGTGTATGGCGTTTGCTTGCTGAGCAACATGTGAAAGTTGTGAGAGCGAGACCAGCAAAAAACAAACAGCGATATTAATAGCAAGTTTTGAAATTTGTGAGATTTTATTTTTATTTATTATTTATTTATTTTTGAGAGAGATTTTAGCACGATTTCTTTTAGCATGTTTGGAGTATATCGTTAGTGTGTAATCTAGTGTGTTGTGTAGTCGTGGGCAAATCAGATGCTGCCAAAAAGCCACCAGTCAGACTCAAATGTGAATGCTGTACAACAGGAGGAGACAGTTGATTTCACCTTATTATTGTAATTTGCAGTTTTGTAAATAATAGGCACAGTTCAGTCAGTAAGACGGCCCTTTTCCTTGAGGGAAATGTAAATATTTTCTATAGCTCTGCCTCCCATTCTACTCTAGTATCATAGGAACCACACGTAAGCCAGCAGTGTGAGAGTGAAGTGCTCTATTGAAGTGATATTGTACTGTGAGGTCTTTAAGGAAAGATGGGGCCTGATTGTTCAAGACCTTATAGCATCACGTCAGAACAATCTTGCACACCATCTAAGGGCTCAAAAGGAGCTTACCCCCTGCTGTGTCCAGATACGTCCAAGACCCCATGAGCAGCAAAAATGTGGCATGGATGCTGCTCCTTACGAGTGATTAGGTTAGCCAATGGGATCATCAGTCGTGTCTTTAGGCCATATCTACACTTTTATGAAATATGTAAGCACAAACAGAACCCAGTGTTTACATTTAATAACTTTCATATCCCAAAAGACTCGCTAGCAAGCCATCTTATTCTCACAGCTCCTGCTTTCTAACATGTTCCTACTGTGTTGTTATTTAAAATGAGGGTAGTTCCAATTAAAAAGGTGCTACTGAGGCTGAACACAGGAAATAAACCAGGAATTAATTCATTTTGCCATTTGCAGCTAAAAGATTCATGAAACAAGGCAAGGCAAAGTGATTAGAAAACTAAAAAAGACAAAGATTGTGTATCAGTTTGACACACAATGAAACAACCGATGCACTATGATGCATAGATATAAAAAAATGAATGCACAGGAGACTCAGAGAGGTACCCTCCTTCACAGTTTCCAGCATAACTTTTGAATGTAACCGCAATAAATCAAAAAGCATCATTTTTGTTTTTCTTGTTTACTCGTGAGCTTTCCTGGTCGCTGCTTCCTGTAACTCCCCCCAGCCCCCTGCGCTCTGACACATTCTCTGTCTTGTGCTTTTTACGCTCATCAGGTGGCTGAGTGTGTAATTTCGTTGTTAAAGGTACCCTGTGGAGTTTTATTGTAAAGAATAAATGTTTCTGTTTACTCGCCAGGTTGCTTTTTGTGCATCTTGAAAAGGTGTAGCAAATCAGTTGATTTGCTCGACAGCGCCAGCTTGTTTACCAGCTTGTAGTCTTCCTCATCACAGCTGTTGCTTGTTCTATTGTTTTTTTTAACCTTTTTTTTGTGTGACATATGACTGAAATGTGTATTCAAGCATTTGTTTGTGCATGTGAGCACAAGATCAGGCAAACCATAAAAACATTCACTCACAGCAGGGGACCTGAGACAGGTCAACATGATGAGACATATTGATCCCAGCGGCACTGAGTGCCACAATGTGAGTGAATCTGTACAAACGTTTTATGCAGCTGAAAGCTGTGCTTGACCAGTGAGTGATGTTCAGCGCTGCTACTAAAATTCAGTCTCAGGAGTTCCTGGGCAATCAGAAAATATGACCCCAGTGGAAATGTTTGGCTGAGGAACTACATTTAGACGCTCGATCCTCCACTAAAAACAAAGGTGATGTTTATAAAAAGCAAATGCTGGGCAAAAAAATGTCCATGCATGCGAAAATAAACGATCCTAAGAACTTGCCTTGTGTGCAGGGCCCAAATAATGATGAACTACAGGCAACACATTTTTTCTTTGCTGATGGGATTAACTTGCAATAGCTACGCAGTCATATAGGTCAGCTGCAGTGGG
Source organism: Bujurquina vittata (assembly GCA_015106715.1). NCBI lineage: Eukaryota > Metazoa > Chordata > Actinopteri > Cichliformes > Cichlidae > Bujurquina > Bujurquina vittata. The sequence goes on from VUQK01043992.1 coordinate 5,441, forward strand.
TCAGGTATAAAGTGGGACACAGCACAGAGTCTGGACAAGCTCCTCTTGGCTCATAAGCCATGATCTCCAGTGACTGGCAGCAGGTTTAGGAGATGCCTATCATGTTATAAGCTCTCATATCTGTCTGCTCCACCTGAGCACCATTTATTTGCGTGATTAGCCTGCAGTATCGCAGTAATGAGCCTGACACCAACATAACCTAATAACTGTAGAGGTGTTGCATCACTTTCCTGTGTGTGCCTTTGTGTAGGTATAAGGGAATTTGCTTCTGGCTTTTAAGTTATAACTCTTCTGAGGCTAAGGTTGAGTTTTCTTACACCACAGATTTTTTGGGAGAAACTAGAAGATGTTACACTTTGGTATTACAGATTTTCTGCAGATTTTTTCATCTGCGACCAGAGAGGCATCAACTCAAGAAAAAGGGAGTTAGCATTGACTGGACCTTAACCCTAACCCTAAATGGTTTGCCGGTGAATTGGTGGATGTACAAAGATTAAACATCACAAAAAAAACCCCAAACAAAACAGCAGTTTTCTGTATAACTTCATACACTATAAACTCAAGTCCTGTGTGAATATATTTTTCCATCCGTATGTTCATTAGTGTGGACGAGTGACTTGGTCTAAAATATAGCAAACTTAAGCCTATAGGGAGGTAATCGCAAACCCATTTGCATGTCTGCAGTTTCTTTCTCTGTGTGACCCACTCTGACACCAACTCCCCTCAGAGGAGTGCCGTCTTGTCTGCTGGTCGGGTATCACCACCTCAGGATGGCTGCAGCCTTGAATATTCGGTTCAGCTGGAGGTGGGGGGTGAGAGGGAAAATAGAGGCTAGGATGGTGAATTACTGGGGGCAGATTTCCACACTGATTGCAAAGGCGTTTCACCCACTGTTGATTTGCATACATAAATATTCAGTAATTATGTAGAGACCCTGTGCATGGACGATCACGACAGTTTCTGCAAATATCCTCCTGTCGCACTCGGAGCTGGAAACATCTGTGCGAGAAGTGCTTTACTTGAGACGTAACTACGCCTACACTTGAGTTTTTCCCTTCCTGATGGGCGCTCAAGGATTGCTATAAATTAGTTCAAACTGCACCACAGTAATGAGATTTTTTTTTTCATTGCGGCTTTCTTCCTTCAGTTTCTGAGTCAGTTTTTTATTTATTTTTTTTTTTAATTTACACTGCACCTGTAAAAAGGCATCAAATATTTACAAGGCTATTGGCTCACCTCAGGCATCAGCGAGAAACCTGAATTGGGCCAAACATTTAAAACGCAAGAACCTGTGAATACCTGTGCTCGATTTCTTTAGTCTAAAGGAAAAACATGGTATACTGGGCTTCCTTCATTACAGCAATGTGTGCATCCAGGTGCACAGAACAGCTCTAAATGGGGAACACTGGGGGAAAAAAGCATAAACCATCACAGTACACAGAGTCGCTAAAAGCTTTAAGGTATCTGACATTAAATGCAGCCCGAGCTTTTTTAATGTTTTTGATAAGGATAAAACTGTGTTTAGTGTAAGTGTCTCACACACAGACACCTGTCGCTGTCTCCTTCACTCGGCCATCTCTTCTTTCCTCCCGTCAGCTCCACTTCTCTCCCTCTGCCTGCCCACAGCCTCATTCCCAGATGAGTGTTGAAGCAATAATTAATGCTCAGAGAGCTTTTCTAGCAATCACACACACACACACACACACACACACGGGAAAAGGAATAAACACATTATCTTTCTTTGTCAAAAACAAACAAATAAATAAAAAATAATGCAGGCAAAGCAAAAATATTCCCCATGGAGGGTGACTGTTTATACTTTTCTGCAAAACTTCTCCAGCATTAGGGAGACGGTAGATCAGCAGATCTGGTGAGCGAACATGCTCTGCCTCCCTACAGACTCGCTTTGTCAGCTGTGAGGCGCAGCAGGTCCTCCAAAGACAGTCTGGCTTCTTCATTTAGATCCAGGACATAAATCAGGACATAAATCTATTGATTGTGAGCTGCTGCTACAGCTAACGTCTGGATTCATCTTGATCATCTTGTTCAATTTTGTCTCAAATGTAAATTTAATTGGATGAAAAGTTTAAAGTTAATTGCTCTTTTTTTTCCCATCCTGAATTGGTGGAACAAAAGATTTTTCCTGAAAGTTGCGCATTTGTCTTGCTTCCATTTTTCTCTATCATTTGTTCACCCCATTTCTGCTTGTTTATTTCATTTTGGACACACTATATGTGATGGCTAGGAGAGCTGGGTTTGGTACCTGGCTCAGCAGTGTAGGGGGGATGGGGACAGGTGAAATACAGACTATACTACTGGAGCCAGCCTGCACAAGCTTAACTCAGTTAGGAGCAAAAATAGGCTCGAGATGCAGGGAGTTTATACTAAAACTGGAGCATTGGTGTTACAGGAATGGCCCCCAGATCAACACACGTCTACACACGTGGCCCTGCGTGCACACTGCCTCCATCGACAGCAGCGCTCTCTGCAGGCAGACGCGGGCCATGCTACAGTCGTAGATAAGAAATGAACCTTGGCCTGGTTAAATAAAGGTTTAAATAAAGACTGGTTTCCACTTTAAGCTTAAGGCTGGAATCATAAAGGGAAATAACACAGAAGACAAAAAGTGGTATAACCCCTTCATCCTCTATGGAAACATTTGTCAACAGCAACATATAGTTTGCAGGATTAGAGCAAAATTAAGACCATACCACTTCTAGGATTTCATTTGAGAAGAAAAATTGTGTTTACAGCACGCACAACAACAGAGTGGTTTGCATATTATGTGTACAAAAAGCCAGTCCATCCCTTTGGTCCAGACTCAATCTTTCCTTCTCATCTGTAGTACAATTATCACCAGCGATGCAGAGCCCTGTGGTAAATGAATTTCATATCAACCATATCACAGCCATTAGATGCACACTGAGACACACTGAATTAAACTGCTGCAGAGAGGTCAGTTTTGTTCCTGTGGCTGTATTTTGCCCATTTGAGGTGCAGCCATTTAATACATAATCCAAGCTTACTGTCAGTCTTGTTAAGTCAAGTAACTACGCTTTTCTTAAGCAAGATTAAAATGTCTAATTACTTTGTCTAGTGATACACCTAGCACTGAAGACGAGGACAAACTCCCACTAAGCTGAGAGCCAAATACCAGCATTCTTTCACTGTAAGACAGGTCTATTTTACACTCTATTTTACACTCTATTTTACAGTCTATTTTAACGTCGGTAAATGTGTTTTTTACAACTAAAAGCAGATAAAAGTCCACGAAGGCCAGAGTCATGAATTCCAAGAGCATCAGTTATTAAAAATGCAAAGTTGCCTAATGTGGCAGTGACATGAGCTGACAGACTAACTGCAGACGACGCCTTCACCTGACTGTGAAAGCACGACTGGGTGGAGGCAAAATCATGCAAAAAAGGCTCATCACGTGTCACCTTCAGACCCGTGGCTGGGGGGGGGTCAGCAACACATCAGATGTGTGAATGACGTGTTCGCCACACTCACGCTGCACAAGGTTAACTGCAGCAGCTGCAGGGATTAGCTTCTCTCTTTAGTTTGTCACCTTTGATTTGAGTCTAAAGTAAAATTTGTGGAGTTATGGAGAAGATTTTGTAATACTATTCTCACAAGGTGAATTACTGTCCAACCTTCAAATGTGTTTCTGGCTGCAGGGCAGCTAATACCTTTTTTCCTGCTGTAATTACATGGAGTCACGCAGCCAGTTTCTCCCTACAGTTACCAAGTATTTCTAATCAGATTGATTAAATCTGGTTTCAAGCCGAGCATTAATCCCTGCTTCTGCTCCACCACACTGGCATCGTGAGCATTCTTCCCTCTGACATCCTCTTGTTTTCCTTCTCATCTACAGCACAATTATCACCAGAGAATGCAGACCCCTGTGGTAAATGGCTTTCATATCAGCCATATCACAGTCATTAGATGCACTAATCAACTCGGTCATTTTCTGCTGCGATTATAACAGACTCGTAATGCGCCTTTTACTCATGCTGGCTAACACCCCCCCCCCCTCACTTTCTTCTCCTCCTCTTCCTCCTCCTCCTCAGGTTTTGCGGTAAATCTCCAGGTGATCCTGGCAAACCCACGGGCGCAGTTCAAGCGGCGGGGCTCTCAGCCGGGGATGCAGGAATCCGACTTCCTCAAACAGATCACCAAGGTCGCCGACTTGGAGCCCAAGGCCAACAACTGCACACGGGTCAGCAACCACACGTCTGTGCAACACACTGAAAACAGTCCATTAAGGCGAGATCATCTGAAAGAGTTAAACGCCCACCCAGTGAAAACGTGATAGAATTTAAACAACACTGAGACATGGTGAAAAGCCATCCTCTCACATGGGTGAACAGAGCTGCAGAAAAACACGGTTCTTTATGTTTAGGTTTGGGTTGAAAGGGCGGCGGTCTTCACTGACCCCTTTAGATAACCAGCACATTCAAACGTAAATTACATGTAGATGCATATAAAAAGCACAAGTTTCGAAAAGCAGATGTTTAAAAGTAGGATCTGTTAATAGTAGCCTGCACCTGGAGTGGATGTTGTGTGTCTGTTTCACAGCCAAACAAAATGTAAATCAAGAGAACAAAACCCACATAGAGATCTGCTAATAGTTATACTTGATCTATTAAGCCTCTAATCAACACCAGATTGCTCAGTGGGTAAAGGTGAGCTGGTGAATGGTTGGAAGTAGGCTGAATTTAAGTCTTCAGGTTGACTTTTCAATGTATGCTTTAGAGTAAAGATGTTCGTTTTAAGGCCCATCAGACACCTGCAGATATGTTGACATGAAGGATTGCAGGTAGCCACTCCTCACTTTTTTCCACAGAAGTATATTCTTACAAAACTTTTACACTATATTTTCATTCTCTCACGGAGCCGATACGTTTCTGTGTCAGTCCGGCGGAGCTCACATTTTACTCTCTTATTTCTCTGGTTTTGCGTAACTCCAGTGAATGTGTGTTGGGCTCCGTGCACTGCCATGCTTGAGATGCGTCCTGCTAATGTGCTGCTCTACTGTTTGTGTAGACACTATGTAACCTAATCACACACACAAGTTACACTCTGCTACAATTAAAACAAATCACAGTTCACTCGGGGCATCAGTGTCCCTTCAGGAAAGCGATCTTATAAAAATGTGCTTCAGCTGATATTTTCATTGTTACAATGTAGCTATTTTCTGTGGGTGTAAATAGATTTAAAATCCATATTGAGACTGTACATTTTCCCAGAATTAGTTGTGTGGTCCAGGATAAAGCTCAACTGATTTTACACAGGTATTTACTTCATGTGTGATCCTGAAACGTGGCTACTTGCGTGTGATTTAAGTCGAAACGGGAAGTTAATGAGCTGGAGTTACGGACCACATTGGAAGCACATGCAAAAACTTAAAATGATTCATCAAATGATAATGCGCCAAAGAAACTGTAGAACCTACTGGACCAAAAAGAGGATAGAACTAGATTAGGTAGTTTTAGCTGTTATTTAGACTTGCTGCCATTTTTCTTTCTACCATTTTTCCCTTTCATGACCGCTGATTGTTTGAGGGACATCTCTGGCTGAACCTGAATGACAGGCAAAATTTCAGATAAATACAATAGAAAATACAATAAAACACAAAAGTGTTTGTACCTTTCTGTTAAAGAAAGAAACCCCCCACAATGGTCAATGAAATAAATGACAAAAGTAATATATATTTTTTTTACTGAATTAACTAATGAAAATCCGACCTTGCTTTTGAATGATTTAAAACTGGCCTGCACAAAAATGATGGAAAGACTAAAGATAAGCAGACCACAGGGGCGTGTTAAACTAATGTGTGTCCTGTAATTAGCATCACAGGTTTCTTCTAATTTGTAATCAGTCACTCTGCATATTTAAAGGGTGAAAAGTCGTCACTGTGCTGTTTGGTATCATGGTGTGTACCACACTAAACATGGACCACAGAATGCTAAGGAGAGGAGAGGACTGTCTCAGGAGATGAGAAAGACAATTATTGACAAGCACGTTAAAGCTAAAGGCTACAAGAACATCTCCAAGCAGCTTGTTGTTCCTGTGACTACAGTTGCACACATTATTCAGAGGTTTCAGGTCCACAGGACTGTAGCCAACCTCCCTGGATGTGGCTGCAAGAGGAAAAATGATGACAAACTGAAGAGACAGATAATGCGGCTGGGAAGCCCAGAACAACTTCCAAAGAGGTGATTAGAGAAGGGAACTTAAGGTCAAAGTACACCAGTTTCAGAGCACACCATTCATCAGTGTTTGAGGCAAAGATGACACTGCTGTTGAATGCAAAACATAGAAAAGTAAAACTGGAATTTGCCACGGAGCTTCTGGGAGAATTTCCTTTAGACAGATGAGACAATACTGGAGCTTCATGGCAAATCACATCAGCTTAGGATGCAAAACTGCAGCAAACAAAGAAAAGAACACTGAAGCTAATGTGAAACATGGAGGAGGCTTGCTTATGTTCTGGGGCTGCTTTGCTGCATCTGGCAGTCTGTGCAGGATCCAATGAGAAAAGGCTATCATTCATTCTGGACTAAAAGGTGCTGCCCAGTATCAGAAAGCTTTGTCTCAGTTGCAGGTCACGGGGCCTCCAGCAGGTTAATGAGCCAAACACACAGTTTAAAACACCCGCGAATGGCTACAAACTACACATTGGACTATTGTGAAGTGGCTTCTATGAACCCTGATCTAAATCCTATTGAACATGTGTGGAAAGAGCTGAAACATGCAGTGTGGAGGAGACCCCCCCTTAAACCCGAGACAGCTGGCTCACAAGGAGTGGGCCAGAATACCTGTGGACAGGTGCAGGAGTCTCTTTGAGAGTTACAGAACTCACTGGATTGCTTCAAAAGGTTTTCCAACAAAATAGTAAGTTTAGGGTACCATTTCTCTTCAGACCAGTTTCAATATTTTATTTTTAATTCTGTTGAGCCACAATTCAAAAGCAATGTCTGATTGTCATTTTCAGAAAATTTGTATTTATTATTACTTTAGTTGGCGGCATGGTGGCGCGGTGGTTAGCACTGCTGCCTCACAGCTAGAAGGATATCTAGAAGGTCTGGGTTTGAATCCATCTTGGCCCGGGCCTCTCTCCGTGTGGCGCTTGCATATTCTCCGCATGGGTTTCCTCCCACAGCCCAAAGACATGCAGTTAGTGGGGTTAGGTTAATTGGTGATTCTAAATTGCCCATAGGTGTGAGTGTGAGTGGTTGTCTGCCTCTCTGTGTGGGCCCTGCGACAGGCTGGCGACCTGTACAGCGTGTACCCTGCCTCTCTCCCTTTGACAGCTGGGCTAGGCTCCAGCCCCCCTGCACAGGATAAGTGGAAGAGGATGGATGGCTGGATTACTTTGGCCTGTTCGAAGTTATTTCAGTGACCATTGTGGTTTTTTGTTCTTTAACAGAAGGATACCAACAATTTTGAAGTAATATGCAATTTGTATTGTATTCAGGGCAGAACTAATCAATTATAGATTAAATGAGTTACTGTATCAGACTACAGTGACCTGTATGCTGAAGGTGAATGACACACACTAGTGCTTAATAAAAGCCCAATTTATCAGTTTTAATCTGGCATGCGCACACTTGTGTGTCTGGGGCACAACTGCAGCCATCACAATGACCATCACAGCAGTAACTAACCGTGGGGCATCTCCCGCGGCTATTGACAGCATGAGTCATGCTTTAAGTTTGTGGCACAGTCTAAACTTAGACACACACAGCTTAAATTGGATAGAAAGTGCGTTGTGTGCCTAGACAGTTCAGATCGATGCAGCTCATTTCAGATCGCCACGGCCCCCGTTGGCACCCGGTTTTATGAAGCCACTCATCCTCTTGACAACCATCACAGAGCTGCCTTAAAGGGCTTTTTGTGACAAATGGACCCTATTATATTTTTACCTTTCAAGGAACATGTGAGCTCAACGTGTGATGCCCACAGCTGTTCCGACAAAGCACCAAGCCTGCAAGTGGCGATGTATTTACATGCCCTTTGTTTTTACTTTCCTTATTAAAGCCTACAGTCAGTGTGCCACAGCATCAGCAGTGACCATTGTATGTCCATCGCATCCATGTTCTTTTCAGTGGATGCTCTTAAACATCAGTGGAAGAAATCCACAGATTCAACCCCTTTTATAGGCGTATCAATCTTACTTACGTTTGTTGCACATTTTTCCTGTTGAAATACATCCCAGTAATGCCCACTGGGAACGTTCATGAAGACCAAATCCATCAACAGCTACTGTGTTTCTGTGAAATTGGGTTGGGGTGTTTTTTAATTCCCAGATAGACAGGTGAAAGATTCTGGTGACCCAGTGATCTTTGTCCTCCCATCTCCTTTGTCTAGTAATTTTTTTTTTTTTGCTAGAAAGATGAATTTCATAGATTATGTTATAATTTAAAATGCAGATTTCCTTGAGATTTGCTGAACTCGTTAACATTACCAGTGAGTTTTACAGTGAGATTCATTGTGAAGCTTTATTGTTTTAAAATGCTCCTTTTTAATTGCATCAACAGTGGAGCCTCTGAGGATCGAGAGCACGGTCTAACAAAATAATTAGTCTTCAAATTCTGATGGTGGTAATCGTGCTGGCGTTGAAGCCACAGACACTCAGGCTCTTGCAGAAAAAGGAAAGCAGAGTAAAAGAAAGCAAACTAATGGAAAATCCGTTTTACCGATCACTGATTTAAATTTGTTTTATATGGAATTTAAAAGTAACACATTACTGTTTTTAAATTAACTGCAAAAAGGGTGGACCAAAAAAACAACCAAATCAGTCATTACTTCATGACTTTAACAAACACATGAAGGTCAATAATTAATTATTGATCCTTTATTAGAGCTGAATAATAAGCTCATGCACACACACACACATATGTATACACACCACACTGAATGATTTATTTATTTTTTCAGCTTTTTCAGTTACACAGGTGTCATGCTGCATTGCAGATGATACCTTGCAGTGTATCAAGTGTGCAATATGGGCATTGTGATAGCATTGGCAACAAACAGTATTAGCAATTCTAACCTTTACCGGGTTACTCTAATATTCTCACTGCAACAAGAAATATACACAATTATATGAGAAATCACATAATTTTGTGCAGAAAACACAAAAAACATCAAGAGTATTGTGATTGTTGTGTTACTGGTTTTAAAAAAAAGGACTTAAGGGCCTGACGGAGGAAGACTGAATTCAGCTGAATTCTATGTTTTCCTGTTAACTACGCGCTAACACATCAGCACTAACACAGTGCATGGAGGCACTAACAGCACAGAGTCGCAGCAGTTTGGAGGAATTTCACACCAGCTGTGTTAACATGTCTTCATGAATGCTGAAATCATTTTTGAGTTCATCGTAAACTTTGGTCGAGAGAGCCGACACCACTGAAAGCTCAGATGAAGCTCAGATGAAGCCCTGCTGGCTTCTCTCTCTCGCTCTCATTATGTTCGCTGGAACACTTTTATTGCACTTACAGCAACATAATGTTATTTTAACTCTATTAATATTATTTCACTTTACCAATACAGCATGTTACACGCAACAGTTCCCAGATCTTCCCGCTACAACACTGCTGATGGTACAACTCAAACACCTGTTAACAGTGGCATTCTTTAACTTGTTATTTTCTTAATGTTTGTATCCAAATCGTTTTTAGATTTAGAAAAAAATACCAGAATTAGAAAACATAAAATCTACCCATTGTGGTTCAGTATACGCGTGTGTGCAGGTCACAGTTTTGAGCTGGAAGTCCCTGGTGGGTTATGGGTAAATGTTTCCTGTGGGGAATAGGATAAAGACACCCCCCCCCCCCCCCCCCCCCCCCCCCCCCCGCCGCCCCCACTCCCCCCCGCCC
>VUQK01043993.1:32456-46860 GCA_015106715.1 Bujurquina vittata
AAAAACACCAAAAAATTCCCCAAAAATCTAGGTCCCAAAAAAAAAAAAAAAAAAAACAAACCAAAAAAAAACCTCCCCCCAAAATGAAATCGCTGTAATCTAAGTTCAACTACATGAAAAGGTGGTAAAGGACAAATTCCAAGTACCAAATACAAGTACAAATACCAAGATATCAACCAGTATTCAAAACACATCTCAAACATATACTGTAAAAACACACCTTCCACATAACCTCTGTACACTTCCCCGTCACACAAGGTACAAAAAACGTGACCACAAATGATGCAACTGGATCAGCTTTGGATTTGCTACTTTAGAACACTGTTGTTGGAACATGTATCATCACCAAATTGTAAATCTTGTATAAAAATGTAGAAAAACAGATGTGTCTTATCAGTTACGCCATTAAAAACACGATCAGGCAAGATAATTCAGAAATCCAGTTCTTAAAAAAATCCTTCATTGGTCACAGCAATGGAGAAATAAGCCAATCCGTTCTACTCAAAGCTTAACACGGTTACGTTGATTCTCACCTACATCCTTTTTTCCACCTTAATCCTCAGTAACAATGGCCTGACTCAGTAGTTGATAAAGACAACAAAGAATTCTCATCCATTGCAGTAATCTTTTTTCGGACTTTCCCGTTCCCATATGCTTTGCTGTCCAGCAACAATCCTCCCTGATTTCACAAATGCAGAGTAAAATATTTCCCCAAATCACCCTGTTCAGTCTATATGAGGCAGAATGTCAAAGTCAAACTGCTATACAAACAAATTTTTCTTGCTCATCAGCATATAGTCGTTGTTTAGAAACTTCAGTCATGCGAAAAAGAAAGTTTCAACAGGACTCTTTGCAGCCTTGTGAAAAACTAAGTACACCGTTGCTGCTTTCATGGGAGTTAATAAGGTAGACGAACATGCTTTATTAATTGATCCTGAGCTAGTGTGACCACTTTTCTTTTGGCAGTTCTTTTGGACAGATGAAACCAATGTTTGGCCATAATGCAAAGTAGCACATTTGCTGAAAACCAAATTGAACATGCCAACACAAACACCTCATACCAACTGTCAAGCACGAGCCGCTGATTTGGGCTTCTTTTGCAGCCACAGGACATCTTGGAGTCATTGAGTTGACCATGAAGTCCTCACTATATACCAAAGTATTCCAGAGTCAAATGTGAGGCCATCTGTCCATCAGCTAAAACTGGGTCATACAACAGGACAATGATCCCAATCACAGCAGCAAATCTGCAACAGAATGGCTGAAGAAGAAAAGAATCAAGGTGCTGCAATGGCCCAGTCAAAGTTCAGACCTCAACCTGATTGAAATGCTGCTGCAGGACCTTAAGAGAACTGTGCATAAACCAATGCCCGCAAAACTCCAGGAATAAACAGTAGACTAAAATTTCTCCACAATGATGTGAGTAACTGATAAAGAACAGTTGCTTGAAGTTATTGCTGGTTTTATAATCATGGGGTGTACTTAATTTTCCACAGAACTGCATACAGTCTTGCAAAAACGTTTCCACATGACTGTACATTTTCTGATTCTGGGTGGGGTTCAGTCTTAGGTTGCCACATAAAAAAATTACACAGAGCAAAGAGGTCAGTTAGATACCCTCTATTAAATGACTTGTCATCTGGCAGTTTCACTTGATATGCTTTCCCATACCAGATGTGGAACACAGAACAACTGGGATTCGCTATACTGCTGATCTTTGGCTTATAGTAGGAGTATCTTTGGCAGTGAGGACCACAACCTTCAAACTGGAAGAACTGGTCGACAGGACAGTAATATCAATGTGATATCAAAGCGGGTGTGTTGGTAGGGTGGGAGGAGTTTGTGCAATTCAGGGTCGAAGGCTAGGGGGAGGACGCGATGGTGGTGGACAGGGAAGCCCAGGGGGTGTGCGGGATGGTGGTGGTCCTGGGGGCACCTGGCCTGATGGCGGAGATCTGGCAGGGGGGCTCATAGAAGTGGTAGATGATGGGGTGGTGCGAGTCATGGGGTGGCAGTCGGGTGGTGGTGGCGAAGGGGTGTGGATAGGGGTACGAGGTTGAGCCTTTGCTGCCGCTGACTCCTCTTTCACTCTTGTGAAGTTGATGCATCGACCCTAAAGGAAAAGAAAAGATGTGAGATTAAAAATAAAAGGTTTTGAATACATCTCGTTTTTAGCTCATGTTGGTTGGACCACAAATTTAGCTCAGACTGAAATATACTAACCTGACTTTTTTAGTGCAACTATGAGTATCAGGTTAACCCTATAACGCCGTCAAGGACACAGTATACTTCAAAAGTGCCGCTGTTTGCGGACCACTGGCAACAATTACCGTAATAACCCTATGTTGGGTATTTGATTTTTTTCCCGATAGGCCAAAAGGTTGCATAATTACGGTAATTAAAAGTTCTTTTGATCAGCCGCCGCAGCGGTGATACGTTCGGTGTTAACTAGCTGTTCGCAGCTAGTACGGGCAGGTAACGGGTGCTTCAGCAGCAATCGGTTTATAAATGCTAATCTAATAACCATCAGGATTGGCTTGAGTGTTAATTATTGAATGTTAGTATGCTACCAATGCTTTGCATGTAAACTAAAGCTCAGCACAGTCAGCCTATTAGCATGCTAACTGAAACCACCTTTGTGCATATGAACACCCTCACAGAGCCTCTTGCTCCTAACATGTCTAAAATTGCTCACATTTCATAATTTAAACTTTTCATTTTTAGTGCATATGTGCGTTCACACTGAAAAACACAGGTACGTAAAATACACCACAAGTACATCAATAGTGTACCCGTAATGGTAAAAGAAATTATGTGCTGAACATGATAAACGTCTCATGCTTCTTGACCAAATAGTGTAAGAGGTGGAACTACCAATTAATTTTTAGTTTGCATGGATGGCAATGCTAGCTATCAAGCTAATGGCTTAGTTGCAACTTCTGGGCAACTACTTTCAATCGTAAGGCGATTGCACAGGTCACCTGTCTCCAAACAATTGCGGTCTGACTTGGACTGACTGCATTCACTCTGAAACAGATTGGCAAATGTACCAGTACCAGGGTAAGTGTGTCCAAACTTTTGACTGGTACTGTATAAATACAGATAGGCTGACTGCCACCGCTTTGCAATCAGTCTGAATCAGTTTGCACCGATGAGCTTAACTCATCTGCATCTTTTTGCAAAAGGCAAATTCAGCTGCACTCAACTCAACTGGCTGCTAGCAAAGCCTCAGAGTGCCTTTGTCAGTTTGCTGTTAAACCGCCAGCCTGCAGGAACTCTGTCACTATTTCTGGAGGAAGTTTTGCGAGGTTCTGGCTCGACTCTAAATGCAGTAGTTAATGTGAATTTCTCTTCAATGTGAATATTGTATGTACTTGGCAACAAATTTGCTACAGACAGCAACAGATTTGTGATTTTTGACAATTTATCACAAACGGATTGTATGCAATTGCCAACTTGACCCTATTAAATGGTAAACTGGTAGCAGATTGATAGCAGAATGACTGCATCTTATTGCAGTTTTATTGCCACTACATCAAAATCACTCGCAAATGCGATCCCTATCTTCAGCAACCATTTCAAAGGCAACAAGACTGCATTTATGGTGAAATGCTGCACTCATTTCCAGTAAGCACACAGCTCACTACCTTGAGATGTCACTACCTTGCCCAAATTCAAGCACTACACAACTAAGTTTATAGTGTACCACATGGGAAAGTATTAAAGGAAGCATCTGAATTGAGACACAGAGCATATATAATACATAACCTATCCACGACATGAAAACAAAAACTGACATCTAGAGGAAGAAAAATGTTCAAGGCAGCTGAGCTCAGGTCATGGTACAGTCACTGCTCTTTGTGTGTGCCAGTCTGTGTGTGTGTGTGTGTGTGTGTGTGACCAGCTGGTGTTCCAGATTATACTTAAATCCCCGCTTTTACGCCCCCACTCCAAATTATCCCTGCTAGTCCAATGTTCTGTCCCGAGAACTGTGGGTTCGTTTACCGAAGTTCCATATGGAGAAAGAAGATTAGGGTTAGAGGCTGGGCTCGCACCGTGCCAGAGGTGCTAAAAGTTATGTTGACTTATCAGACCGTAAAAGGAATGAATTCATTCAGACAGAAATCGCATTTTGCTCTTGAGCCACTCATAAAATGTTACACCAACCACTCACTTCAACAAGTTCACAGAGGTCACTGTTACCATCGAAACTCTACCCACTTGCATAGCTGCATGTGGTTGGCAGTCAGGGTGGAATGAAGTAATGTTAATCTGCTAATAAGCAGTATCAGCGACTTGAGCCGCAGGTCCATGGCTTTACGGAGTGGAAAATGAAGGAATGGGAAATGATGTCACTCATAAAACTGGAATGAAAAGACCTGAAGCGCAAGAGACGATGAATTTTATCTTAATCTTTAATGTTAACATAAAGTGACGGTGATGCAGATAAAAGACAACAGTGAGACGCAGATGGAGAAAAACAGCCAGAGAAGAAAAGACAGACAGAATAAACCAAACTGAACTGAGACGATTTCCCACTCCAGAGTTTTTCCCATTATTCAAGCCAACCAGCCACTCCTGTCTTCTCCAATTTAGCCGAACATCTGTGGACCCACAACAGGCTCCACTCTAGCACAGATGCTGACAGTCATCAGAGGTAGATCAAAGCTAAAGGATATATGTATATTACAGCAGGTCATCTACTAATTGGGAGGTTGGTGGTTCGATTCCCGGCTGCACCAGTCTGGATGCCAAAGTATCCTTTGCAACCCCAAGTTGCTTTCCAATGCAATCGTCAGAGCATGAACATGTGTGAATGTTAGATAGAAAGCCGTAGAAAGAAATGCTTGTATCGGTTTGGGTGAATGAGGCGAGCTGCATAGAGTGCTCGGAGTAGAAAAGTTCAATTTAAGAACCCGTCCATTTATTATATTAGATGTAAAGCAAAGTAAGGTAAATATATTAAAGATGCAGATTAAGCAGTCTCTTTCAGTGACACATACATACACTCACTGGCCATTTTGTTAGGTACACCTTGTTAATATAAATATCTAATTAGTCAATCTCATGGAACCAACTCTCAAAACAACCCGCTGAAGTTCAAACCAAGCATCGGAATTGGGAATAAAGGCGACTTAAGTGACTTTGAAGATGGCATGGTTGTTGGTGCCAGATGGGCTGGTCTGAATATTTCAGAGATGCTGATCTAGTGGGATTTCCCCCCCTCATCTCTGGGGTTTACATAGAATGGAAAGGAGAAAATATCCAGTGAGTGGAAGCTCTCTGAGTGGAAAGGCACTGTTGACGGAGAATGGCCCGACTGCGTCAAGCAAAAGTAACTTAAATAGCTGCTCACTGCAACCAAAGTATGGAGAAGACCATATCTGAGCGCACAACACATCAATGAGCCGCAGCAGCAGCAGATCATACTGGTTGCCCCTCTTGCCAGCTCAGAACGGGAAAGAACTGAGGCTGCAATTTACAAAACCTGGCTCACCAAAATAACAATAGAAGACTGGAAAAATGTTGCCTGCTCTGGTGAGTCTCAATTTCTGAAGGGTTAGGGTCAGAATTCGGTATAAACAATGTGAAAGCGTGGCTCCATCCTGCCGTATCAACAGCTCATTGATTTTGTGTAATGGTAATGCCACAGCCCGCCGGAGTCTTGTTGTTGACCATCCCTTTATGACCACAGTGTACCCATCATCTGATGGCTGCTTCCAGCAGGATAATATGCAAGTCACAAAGCTCAAATGATGCCAAACTGGTTTCTTGAACATGGCAGAGTTCACTGCACTGAAGTGCCCCCACAGTCACCAGATATTCTCATCATGGATGTGCAAACCTGGAGCAACTGTGTGATGCTGTTGTGTCATTATGGACCAAAATCTCTGGGGAATGTTGTTACATCTACGCCATGAAGAATTAAGGCAGTTTTGAAGGAAAAGGTGGGTCCAACCTGGCACCAGCAAGGTGTACCTAATAAAAGGTCTAGTCAGTGTCAACTTACAGGGACAGAAAACCAGTGAAAGAGGAATCTAACAATAACCACCAGTTTCTGATAAAGGTAAATACAGACCTGCACACAAGACTCAGCCCTCATTTCTTCACATCTTGCTTCCAAGAAGCCGGACTTTCTTGTAAATTTATTAGAGTGGACTTGAGCGACAGTTCTCGAGGCTTTCCGGAGGTATTATTTAAAATTTTCATTCTTTTCCCACAATGTCAAGCTTTGTTTTAATTGCTTAATAAATAATAATTGCTCCTAAAAGCCAGCGATTGAAGTGTTGCTTAATTCAATTTTTTTTTTTTTAAAAAAAAGAAGGTGTTTTCCAAATGCAAAGACCTCACAGCAGGTTTAAAACTAATTTAACGCTGGGAGGCAGAGATTAGTATTTATTATATTGACTTTATTTTCTTAGTCCTTAACGCAGCTTCGCTCGATGAACATCATCCTGTTAGCACCCAGCGGTGGTTTGAACCTCTGAACATTTTCCGGGATTAAAGAAAGCCACATTCGCTTGTTCTTTTTCACTGACCTCCACCACTGTCTACAGTCTCACCGAGGTCATAAAATTGTCTAGGACAAACCAAAATGTGTGTGTGTGTGTGTGTGTGTGTGTGTGTGTGAGAGACTTGGTCAGTTGGCTCCTGAAGAAGGTATTACCTCATGTCCTTCAGCCAGCTAACGGCCTCCCTGTGGAGCTCTGTGTTTGTGTCAATTAGAGCGAGGGAGGGACAGGCAGTGTGGACGAGCTCTGCTTCGTACTGTACACTCTGACGTCAGTGTAATGGATGTGGTTTGGTGACACACAATCTCATAATGGCTAACTCCTTTCTCCAGTGTAGCTACTTTGATCGTAACTCTGCAAGAACACACACACACACACACACACTGCCTCTGCAGTATTTTTCCATGGTCAAAATGGGCTTTTTGGGATGAAAACTCTCATATGGCAACGAGTCAATGCTGCCGTATTCGACAGCAATTCATTTTTGTGTTTCTTCTGATCACTCGAGAGACATAAATGTCCGTTATACTTGAATACATCAAATCCCAGCTGAATAAAATGCCTAAAAACATGCTGATTTATTGCAGTGCCGGTGCTTTGGCCATGCTGTTGGCTCATGAAAACCTCTTTGGGGGCACCAAAAAATTCCACCCCTGCGATAACAGAGTAAACCAGCAGAGAGGTTACAAGGTTCATTGCTGAGAGAGAAAAAAAAGTGTAGCCAGGACTGTTTGAAAGCACTACAGGATCCTTAAATAGGAATTAACTAAATTATTATCCATATTGTTGGGAACAGAGATTCCGTGGCCCCCTCTTCCAGCTCCTCCAGGGGGATATTGAGGTGCTCCAAAGGTGCATAATCTTTCTAGCATGTCTTGGGACTGCTGGGACGTACCTGAAACCTCACCTAGGAAGCATCCAGGTGGCATCCAGCTCTACTCTGAGCAAAGCTCCCTAACCCTAAGGGTGAGCCTGGACACCCTTTGAAGGAAGGGTGTCTGCCGCTGCTTGTATCTGTATCTTTTCTACCCATACCAGCTGATTTTCCACGCATTTTTTATGACATTCTTCTTTTTTCTTTGTCCCAGGAGACGACATCAAATCAAATCCATTTCAAAGACTAATTGGCTCCTCGTGCTTCAGCTGTCGACAGCTTGTCTACATCACCAATGTGGCTCTGGTATCGCTCACTTGTGTCTTCTTTTAGGATCAGCTCTCCCACATTTGCTTTCTTCGTTGCATTAATGTGATAAATTGTTCCTTCTTTATGCAGTTTGGTGCGGTTCGTGTCATCTTACAGGTTTAGAATACAGCGAAGACTTGGAGATTTGAACCCTGACACGAAATAACGAACGTTTAACGGCTTGTTTATAGGCGAAATCCGCTCTGCGTTAGCTGATACCACATGGTCATTAAATGAGTTCACTGTACAGGGCTGCAGTCAGAGCTGGTCTCAAGGGTGACATCCAGCTGTTGCAATCAGCATAAAGAAAAAATGTATGCAAGAATCCAGACTGAACTCATTTAGATTTTCCTAAGAATTTGAAAGCCTGCCAGCTCTGCAGCGTGAAACTTTGCTCTGAACGATCCGTTCAGGCTGCAGATCTGAAAACCTCGGGAAGAAATTTACAATTGCGCAGCTTTTCTGGAAACACTTAAAATAAAAGGATCGAGGCGTCTCACTCTTGTTTCCTCCTTAGTAAAAAACACATTATTCTACCTGGAAATGAACCCGTGGAGCTGCTGCTTTGTTCCAACCCACAAATGGCTTGTGGAGGCGACATCGTCTGAGAGACGGGATTTCTCCGAGAAAATAGCTATTGCGACATGTAGAGCGCACCCAAGCAATCATCATTAAAAAACTTTTCTCTCTAAGAGAAATTTGTCAGTTAAGGAAATCTTTTTTTTTTTTATCCGAGCTCCAGTTTGGTGAAGATGGAAATCTAAGCTGATGGTGACGTTTTTAGGCTTTAGGGAAAGCTGAATGTTTATCTGGCTCCAAATTCAGTCTCTGTACCTGTTTGTGGTGCCAAGAAAACACTCTTAGATGTGGAATTCCCGTTAAAGAAGATCATTGGAAATTTTCCGCTAATAAGCCTGGATTTTAAGTAGTGCTGCGGACTGGTCCCGATCAGCGGGTAAGTCAGCTATTGAGAAGAAGAAGAATCGGAACAGGGAGGAAACAACTGACGAAAGGAGAATGAATGGAGGGGAAGAAGCAGCGCCAGAGAGAATTTGGAGTTAGTATTACACATTTATCATGCATCTCTGAATCACAGGGCGGCCATTCAAACCAAACATTAAAACGGTCTTTGCTGAATTTGTCGAAGGGCTTTAAAACATCCCTTGAGAGCTTCTTCTCTCCACATTCAGCTCCAACTCTTATCTAAGGCTTTTTGATGAAAAAGGCCCCCCGGGCGTTAAAATTAAACCATGTGGCTGATCGGCGCAGAAGAAGAAGAAGAAGAAGAGAGAATTTTTACCAGCTCACATGCACGAACACATCACAAAACTCTCCTGTTGAGCTGCAAGGATGTGAGCTGTGTTTGTGCCTAATACAGGATTTATAGCGTGTAATGTGAAGCAGGTGTGAGATCGAGGCTAGCTCAACAGCGTGGAATGGGCCAAGTGAGGTGTCAGCCAGCCCAGCGACACCAGGAGTGAATGAAACGCACGGCCAGATGGTGGAAGAGAGGGCGGGCTGAGTAATCAGTACAGATGAGCATTTTCAGACTGGACACTTTTAACGCTGCGCCACTTTGAAACATAATGTCGGGTTCGGTTCTTCAAAAAGTTAGAGACTTATGTATGCATGTGTGCATGTCATGTGTATCAATATGCATTTTGTCAACGCTGTGCAAAGAAACGGGTCTCTCAGAAATTGCCAGGTTGCATCTGTCATGCTTTTGTTGCACCATTATTGCAGTTGCACCAATCACAATGTTGTGATGTCATAGCTTTGCAACACAGAGGGGAAAAAAAGAGCAGAACCACTGAGCTAAAAAGGTTGGCAGCTCAGCTGATGTGAATGCTGGCCCACACCAGCTGACAGCGTTCTACAAATCCAACGGGCAAATCTCGCATGAGCCGTGCTAAGCTAAGATACGTCACTCGAAGCTGGAGCGCGGGCAGCGTGGCTCATCACAAGTTCAAAACCCTGAAGGCAGGATAACCCGGAGCGAGCAGGCGAATTCGGATACATCTGAGATACTCACGTGATCGCCGGGCTGGGGTCTCATCAGAGAGACCTGGTCGTACCCGCGGCGGAAGAGAGCCCAGATAGCATCCAGCTTGCCCTGAAGACAGAGGAGAGGAGCGAGTAGTCAGACAGCTGGCCACATGTGGATGCCACACTGCAATCCATAGCCAAATAAAAGCCTGCTAATAATGACTTTTCTGTATCAGCAAACATTTGGTCTGCGGTTCTTAATCAATGTCAAGAGCAGGTTTTAATCTCAAACAAACACCACAGCAGCTGATTCCACTGATTCGTTCCTTCCTCTCTGCATAAAGCTGCTGAGTCACTCATCAGTCACGACGACTGGTGGATATATTTGAGATAACAGAGGCCGTGCACACTTTAACCTTTTGCGATATAAAGCAATTAATGAAGCATTTCTTTATATAAGCGCATGATCTGCCAAGAAGCCGAGCTTGGGCTTACTTCTAAGAGGCAGGAATGAACTGATCCGGGCTACAGCTACTGTAGCAATTCATTAACATCTGACAGCGCTGAAGGGCAAATGTTTTGAGATCAAATCTGCTGGATTAGCTGAATAAAAAGATGCTGAGATGCTGCGTTTGCTTGGCCAAACAAGCTGTGATAGCATTTACCCTAATCAGAAACACTCCCATACATGAAGACTAACTCATAACTGGTTAAACTGGTGCTTATCGACTAATTAAATGTATATTTCCAGATGTTTTAACTTGAGCTGAGGTTTTTCAGGCTTTTCTGTGTGTTGAGAAATTTCTGCAGGTTTTCTATGTAAGAGTGGTGAACGTGCACTCCTAAGCTGAACGCAAACATCTGAAGCATCTAGAAGGAGTAGCAGAGGCTGTAGGTATACACAGTTGTCCCACTGTGTGCTGATTCTGTGAAAGTGTGGCTGTGTTTACCCGGATGGGCGTGTACCACTTCCGGCTCTGAGGCGGCTTCTTGTTCTGAGGTTTCTTAGGTTTTGGCTCGTAGGGTTCGTACTCCTGCTCCGGCATTTTCACCACAGCGTTCTTTGGCTTTTCCAGCTTAGCCCCCTCCTCAGTTGAGCCCTTCCCTCCCCAACGCACCTACAAGACAGCAGACCATACACAGCAAAACAGAAGCGGTCACTCTGTTGTCCTCACATTTAATCAGGGTTTTCTTTCGGCAGCGTAAGTGCATCACATTGACACCTCCATCCTCTTGATTCCCCCGATTCCTCTTCCTCCGTAATATGAGGCATCCACAGTGGGCCACTTCTTTTTGGGAAGACCGTCGTCGTCGTCGTCAGACTCCTAAACACAGTCACACAAAAGCTGTTTTCTTTTGCTGCTCCACTTTTTATCGGGTGCAGGAAAGAAATACTCACACTGCAGCATGTCGTGATACACACACCTACTTCTTAACATCAAGACTCTGCCTCAAGTCACAAGACTGCGCACACATGGAAGTACGCATTTCTTGACAGTGTAACCTTTAAGGTGTGTGTGCACTGATGGGACTGATTTTATATGTGCCTTCCACACTGTATGAATGTGTGTTTTGACTCACAGGCTCAGGAGGAGGTGGGGGAGGAGGCTCCTTGATCACCTTTAGACAAATAAGAGACACGACAGGGTTTTAAAAAGGTCATCAATAGCATCACTGTAAATGTGGGGTGCTTATGAGCTATTTAGGAAAACCCTTTCAAAGCTAATTGTTATTTAAGTGTTTATTAATCCTGCGACTAGTTGCTGTTTCTTACCACAGTGCAGCAGAGAGGCCAGAACCACCACATGAAGAGCAGAGCGAGTAGGAGGAACAACACCAGCAGGGTGATCAGGAGAATGGTGCCATCGAACTGGAGAGCAGACACACGAGATTCTGGATCATTATGAAAAGTGCCGAGTGCACAGGCGCTCGTCCCTTCACTCACACTTCTCAAGTTAGACACAGATTTAAGCTAAAAGCATGCAGGCGCTGCACCACCAGCACTGGGAGAAGGGAGAAGTAGTAGTAGAGGGTACTTGTCATTGATTGTACTGTTTCTACTTTGTGCTATTTATGCATCAACTCCTCTACACGTCTATCATGTGTTTCCATGTGTCCGCGCTGGCACCTTGATGCCCTTCTTCACTCGTGCCACCCTTCCACGCATGCACGTGGAAATCCACTAAGAGCAGCAAGATTACACAATGATTCAGTTACAAACAGCAGAAGGAGGAGGAGCTCAGGTGGAGGTCAGCTGCAAAGTGGCCTGCAGATGTGAGCGGGTCGAAGCAGCTTAAAAATGTGAGAAACATATTAGAGGCTGAGCCTACTAGTTACTATATATATATTCAGACTGGCAATGCATTTATAATATAAATAGAAAACAGGTGAATATGCATTAAAGCAGATACAAAAACTAGTAACATTAAAGTGATGCTCCAACCAGCAGCAGCAACTGTAACATGAGCAGCAGTGGTAGAACCAGATGTAGTGACCCAATGGTCATGTTATCCGCAGTAGTGGTGGGGACAGTAGTAGTGGTATTACGGTCTTTTCAACTCTAACAGCAGTAGTGACAACAGCATAATCACAGCTGTGGTATGACTGACTTGAAGGAAAATAGTAAAAGCATCTAGACTCTAATATTCATGTTTTTCTTTCTCGGGGGGGCAGCGGTTAATGTGAGCTGTGCCATCCCTGAATGAATCCTTATGTTAGCACCGCTCACTTTGAGCGAGGCAGACGTCCGCGAGCGAAACATGGTTCTCATTAGAGACCGCAGATGAGCCCCCCCCCTCCCCAATCTATCTATCTTGTGGCAATGATTTGGAGGATTTATCTGAACTCAGCAGCGGGGCCCGCTGTTAGAAAGCACGTCACTGGAACCAAATGATTACTTATGAAAGAATCATCCGGGGGTATGATTTCCTCTAACAACAATTTAATCAGCAAACAAGTGAAAAAAAAAAAAAAAAAACTGGATGGGGGTGACTGCTCGCAAACAATGCTGAAAACTTTTATAGTGGCCACATCTGCATTTTGCTGCTTTTTCACATTGGAAGCGTGTGTTTTGTCCCAAGCAACATGGGTGTATTTTGTGGGCTAACTACAAAGGCTGAAAGCCCTCAGTGGGACAGATTTTTGGGGAAGGGACGCAGGGGGTCACTGGGTTTGTGGCTTTTGCTTTAAACTTGCATGTTGTTTGTTGCAGCAAGGCCTTCCAGTCTCCAGCTGACAACTTTTCGTGCCTTTATATGCCCAGTATGACTTCAGTCTATATGCTTGAGGTTAGCGCCATGAGGCAGATAATTGCAATAGTATGTCTAATTGAGGTCTCTTTATCGTGAACCACAACGCAGTGGTTTAAATTCAGTGTCTTCATGGATGGCTGTTGCATGGATGGAGGCAGAGCAGCTTAAAAGGCTGCATATCTTTTTGGTTTTGGAGGGGGGGTGGGATTCACTGTGGGCCTATTTAGGATCTTCCAACATACAGTATTCATTTTGTTAAACTGCTTTAAATTGCATTTTCATGGACTTTCAGGGACCGGAGGGCTGCTCTGCTCCACACATTCATGAACCACCTCTAAACAGTGGGACCATTCAGTACCTGCAGCTCAGGAAGAAACTCTTTGCACAAAAGTGCGTCAGTCATGGATGTTACAGGATGCCTTCACCCTCAAAACTAAAATGTTGGCTAATATTTATATGAATCTTCAAACCACACAATTAAAAACTTTGTTGTGTGTATGCAGATTAATTGGCTTAAGATAAATGAAGCTTCCACTTACACACTCTGTGGTGGTGATGTGAACGTTGCTGCTGATGAAGGACAGGCCATCATTCATGCTCACTTGGAGATAAATCACCCTGAAACAACACACACACACACACACACACACACACACAATCCGCATAAGTGAATTTTCGATGAGTTTATTTAGTCTGTCTGAAGCCTTTCCATCTCAAGCTCAGTTTCTTTGATCGGGATGAATGATGTCATTTAAACTCGGACTCGTGCCAAATAACGTCACCGAATTGTCTGCGAACTGTGAGGTGGTTCCTTAGATGTGAGAATTGAATCCGAACCAGCGGGAAACAACCACAAGACAAGAGGATTATGAGCTGAAAGTGACAGATTTTTAGGCTGAGAGCAAACCGAAATCTGAGCAGTGTCTTTTCAGGCTGCATTAACTAGAGAGAGAGACTACTTTAGACCGCTTCCAGCTGCGAAAATCTCCAAGCTGGCAGGAGGAAATGTTATTAAATCTATGCCTAATAGATTAGGTATGCGGCGAGTTGTGTGACTTTTGTTCACAAGCCCCGTATCACATGCAATTGTGCAATCTGACTCCAAATGAATCAAAGATCAGCGATGGTTAATAAACAAAGCAAAAATCATCTGACTGATTGTGCAACACAGCAGCCACGCAAGCCACTGAAAACATAACCTGCAAGTTCGGGTTGTTTTTTTTTTATGGTTTTGGACAGGTTGTGTTTTTTTCCAAGAAATGACAACATGCTAAAAGCATCACGAGGCAGAACAACAACAACCATTTGTCCTCTTTAAAGAGAGCTCATGCAATCTACTTGGAGCTAAAACATCACTTTTTTTTAGCAGATTTGAAGTAAATATTTTTCTCACTTCAAGAATGGAAAGACTTGCCAGAAGACGCTTTTGTCTGTGCTGCAATCCAAAGCGAGAGGTTTTTTTTTTTTTTTTT
>VUQK01043993.1:64024-86457 GCA_015106715.1 Bujurquina vittata
TTTTTTTTTTGCTTATTCAGCAAACTGTACTCTGACAGCCTACGTCATTACACGCACGCGCGCGCGCTCGCGCTGATGTCAATCAACCAATCATAAGCAGAAACTTTTCCCAACTTTTTATTACTATTATTATTTTTTTTTTTTTTAATGTTAGAACTTTTGTTTCATTCTCCTTTTTCTTAAAGCAGCCGCGGCTGTTTGGACACAAACCACACACACACACACACGCACGCACACACACACGCACGCACACAAAAGAAGAACATTGCTTCTTCTGATGCTCCTGTCATATATGTGTGAATAGAAACACTTACTTATCAAGCACAAAATAGAGGTCAAAGGCTCCCTGGCAGGAGCTCTCCTCCTCCTCCTCCTCCTCTTCATCCAGCGGCCCCGGCTCGCCTCTTGCAGATGGACAAGTGAGCAAAAATAATCCGAACAAAACCAAAACAAGACTCATGTTCAACAAAAATCTTGCCATTATGTCTTCTCGGGGCGAAACCGCGTAATTCCTTTGAGGGGTGGGAAATGTCAGAAGACGCTAAAGTGCTTCAGTGGGTCCTTACATCCCACAGACAACGACAGAAGCAGAGATGCTGCGCAGACAAAGGAAAGGATGCTTGAGCTCCTGCTTTGAGATCAGTTTGCAGTCGGCATCCCGGTCTTTTTGCAGCAGGAGATGTTTTTGCTCAGAGAGGTTGATTTTAAAAAAAAGTTCTCGGATAGTTTTGAATCCACATGCAGCTGACAGGCGTAAAAAAAAAAAAAAACTCTGCGAAAAAAGTTGGAAAGAGGATAGAATGACTGGATGGACGGTTCGTAAAAACGGATAATATTTTCCTGTCAGGGTGTCAAAAGTGATTTTGTTCTAAAAAAGCCCAAATGGGTGTGGGTAATGCGGAGCTGTGTTTGAAGCTGGAGGTTTTTTTGGGAGCCCGGGGGACAGACTTGGCTCAAATGGACCAGGTTTCATATTTCATCCTGAGGAGGAGAGAGGGGGGGGAAATGGGTCAAGATCCTGTTTTGCGCCTCCCTCACGTGGCAGACCCGGCGCATGTTACGCAAAATGGGTGCCCGCGGATAATAATCCCGTGGGCGAGTGTGGCAGATATGGTGAAGGACACATTTAAAAAAATAAATTAAAAAAAATAAATATAAATATTGTGTTATGGTCTGTTTTGCTGCATTCCCTGTGGTTCTGTCTCCCCGTGTTCTGTGAGTTCCTGTTTTATTTTGGTAGGTGTTTGGTCCTTGTGTTTTTGGTTCAGTTTTTGCTTCCTGTGTTCCCTCCCAGCTGTTTCCCATTTCCCATTACCTCGTGTGTATTTATTGTCCGTGTTTTCACCTTGTTCTTGTCGCGACGTCGTCATTATTTCCCTCCTGCTGTGTGTTCCTGTGTCCATCTCCTACGTTTGTTTTCGTTTCTGTCTTCCAGCCATAAACCTTAGTTATTTATATTCACGTCAGTCTCTGGTGTCCCGTTGTGAGGTCCTCCTTCCGCCTGCCACACAGCCGTGCATGACACAATTTGTAAGTGAGTGCATATTTTTAATATTTTAAAAAATATGACTTGTTCCAGTGGTGTTTCTGTCTCCCAGAATATGCTGATTATTTTTAAATTATTATTATTATTATTATTATTTAAAATAACTCACCTGCTTAGATTTTCTTTAAGTTGAAGGTTTGGCTTTCTTGGATTGGCAGGTATGTCAGCGCACATGCAAATTTAACTGAGCTTTTCTAGCAATTCAATTCATTTCTTCAATTTATTTTTATAGTGCCAAATCACAAAAAGCATTCGCCTCAAGACACTTTATATTATAAGGTACAATAATACAGAAAAAAAACCCCCATCAATCAATTGACCCCCTTGTGACCGTGGGAAGGAAGAACTCCCTTTTAACAGGAAGGAAGCGCCAACAGAACCAGGCTCAGGGAGGGGCAGTCATGTGTAACATTTGGTTGGGGGTGGGGAGAGAGAGCCACATATTAATAATGACTAGTGATTAAATGCAGACTGATGTATAAACACGGCCTAGGCCTGTTGCAGTGCAGCTAAGGGATGGGCCAGGGTCACCTGATCCAGCCCTAACTATAAGCTCTATCAAAAAGGAAAGTTTAAAGCCTAATCCTAAAAATAGAGCGGGTGTCTATTCAAACTGGGAGCTGGTTCCACAGAAGAGGGGCCTGAAAGCTGAAGGCTCTGCCTCCCATTCTACTCCTAAGTATCCTAGGAACCACAAGTAATCCAGCAGTATGGGAGCAAACTGAAGAGAAAGATTTTGAATTCAATTCTGGAGCCAATGAACAGAAGCCAATATGGGAGAAATATTTAAATGAGCTAATTAGTAAGCATTCCATTCTGGTCACATATGGTGATTTCTGGCTCCAAAATACCAATATGGTCAGAAACAACAACGCAGGGAAAACGGCAACAGTCAGATGAGCCTGGGTTCGAGTGTATCCCGTGTCCTGTGGCCCTTTGCTGCCTGTCTCTCCCCACTCTTTCTCCCTGCTTTCCTGTCTGCTGGTCACTGTTGCACTATCCATGGCCAAAATTTGGGACACTTTTAAGTGGTGCTGTGGGGAAATGAGGCATGGCTAAAGATGGCATTTCATTAAACTAGAATAGATGCAACTTTTGACAGTGAAGGACAAAAGTAACAATAATCATCTGTGGACAGATTGGTCAAGGGACGCTGAATATGGAGCTTCCAGGCAGGAGGAAAACAGGGAGACCACAGAGAAGATTCCCCTAAAGGGAGCAGCTGAAACATGAATAAGAACCCGACAACACCTAATCTCATTGTTTTGTTCTTTTTACTTCTTTTTTTTTCCACTGGATTTTTTTAAAAATAATAATTGCCAGGAAAAAAAAAATCACGTTTTTTTGGCTCCTCTTATATTTCCTCCTCCAAAGCCATATTTCCTGTGATCTGTTATTCTGTCACTTGTACAAAAACCAGGCAGAAAAATGGGTTCCTGAAAAGTAAACAGCAGCCTCATTGCATCACTCGGTCACCCTCGCTATTCCCACTAATCCTGCGGCCCCAGGCTCAAAACATGTGCTGATTTATCCGTCCAAGACTAACATAGTTCTGCAGTTGCTCACATAAAATGATGTAATCTTCACAATTGAATTGTGACAGACAAAAAAAAAACATGATTTAAAAAACTGCATAACATCCCTATACCTTAATGTTTATTGCTCCGCAGATCTAAGAGTTAACATGTAACCCCCCCCTTTCTGAGGACACTTCTCATTATTGGACTATAATGAGAAGTGGTGCAACAGCTTAGGAGATGCTAAATGTTACATATTCTTTAAATAATTGAAGGACAATGATATGCAATAATAAAGAAATGTTTTATTTTATGCCATGCATCCTCTTCTGCAGCAAAACATAAGACCAGGACACTCAGTTGTATATTTTATTTTTTTTTTACTGTGTATCACCACTGGAACTGCTACAACCCAGGAACGTGCACATGGCGTGAAGTTCACTGTGTGATGGACAAACGGTGCATTTTGCATGAGGAAATCACACGTGATGATGTCCTTGCCAGAGTAACGACTTGTCAAAGACACGATAAACTTCACTTCACTTCACAAAAGAACTGCATCTGCTTTTTAGAGCCATTTATTCTCAAAACCTTCAGCAATTACAGTTATTTGACAGAAATAAAAACTACATTAGTCCATTTTAGCCTTTGCTCTACATTAAGAACAGACTGGAAAGGCTTAGGTATGAACAACAGTCTATAGTTTTTACATAAATCCTACACTGTTCACTTCTCAAACAAGTCTAGATTCTTGACACTATTTGGCGGTCAAAGCAAAGTGGCAATTGTGTCCCTCGTGGCTTTATTTAGGATGCTGTTTGACCTGCAAGATGCTTGTTGAAGATGCCTTTCGCGGTCTCGAGGGAAGCATCGACTGGGACGGGAATGTGAGGTGCAATGCCGGCTCCCTCCCACGCCGGCCCTGCGGAAGTGTCAGAGTGGACAGTGGGGATGCTGAGGAAGATGCTGGTCTCACCAACCTGGAAGGTCTTGGGTGGGTGGGACGCCCCGGCGGTGGTCTCGCCAACGATCATGGCTCGGCCGAGCTTCTTCATGATGTACACAAACTCTTCTGCGGCACCAGCAGTAGCTCTGCTGGTCAGGATGATTAAGCTTTTCTTGGGGCCATAACGCACGCCTGAGAGCGGGAGACAGAAAAAGGTTAAAAGTGTCACGCAGAAATTGAGGTGAGCTGATTTCTGGATAATTGAAAGGGTTAAATTTGAGCTGGACTTGCTAATGTACTTAGATATGAAGCAATGTTAACAAGGCTCATATCCACCCCATTAAGATCCACTGAGACCTGGTAATTACTGTATGTGCTGTAGAATTTGTGCTTCTGGGGGAACCTAAAGCACTGACTGCTGCCCCCACAGTACCTAAAGATGGCTGAGGGGGGAGCACTGGTGGCTGACAGTGTTTTTTACCTTTACCAGTCTCTTACTGAAACATCTGTCGTTCACTGATCAGTACTAACAGAAAAATACTGCACGCACTGCACAAATAAACACAGACTGGATTTCTCGTAATTACCAGTGAGCTCAGGCAGAGTTTGGAGCTCTGTGACGGTACCAGATGATCTGTCGAACAGCTTGTCCAGCACAATCTGCTTGTCCGCATCAAAGAAGTAAGAGCAGAAGCCTGGGATGGCTGTTGTGGGGCCACCGAGATTGTTCCTGCAAATTAGTTTAAAGAACACTCAGGGAAAGGTTGGATTCATATTTAAATTAAACTGGTCATTTATGAACTTTTTATTTTCGCTGCATCGATGGTTGTCACCCCATGTTAGCCCATTTGTGGGCAGGGTGCATTGAGATAAGATGTTCCAAGTTTGTTGAGCAGTTGCTCACCCTGACATATTTGTGGTATCTCTGTGTGTGTTTTGAATGCATTCATTCTCAAAGCATAAATAAGTTCTTCAACAATGATTAAATCTACTATATGTAGACAGACTGATGAGCTGTAGCAGCTTTACTGAATGATTTGGACAGAATAGAAACACTGACTTGCACTTTGAGGAGGATTACTCACCTGAGGTCGATGATCAAAGCATCGGTGTTGACAACTTTGTTCCAGACGTGCTCAACAATAACCTGGGCAATAGGCTTCACCTCCTCAAAGTCTCCAAACATGTCAAAACGCAGGTAGCCGATGTTGTTTTCAAGTACATCAGTATGGAAGGAGACTTTAATCAGATCAATGTACATTTCTGGAGTGTAATCCTGGGGAAAGCAACAGGCACTAACTTAGCATGTATCATAACTGTGACCAATATTAATATATATTGCTTAAAAAAGCTTTTGTCCATTAAATTGATAAATATTGGGTTAAGAATCTGTGTTTGAGCATCCAAAAAACAATGAACTGAAATCCAGGTGTCTTACCATAGGTGGTAGGGCTGGGGTGTTCCTGGTGGTCTTCAGGTTCTTGTCCCCAGAAAGGGTCTGCAGGTCAGCAGACAACTTCAATTCCAGATTCTCCTTGGAGACAACCATGCTGTACTCGCCATTCGCCAGCTGCTCTTTGAGCTTTGCTGCAACATCTACACCGACATTTTCAAAGGCATAGTTGTCGGCAATCAGGGCTGCCGACTCCTCGATGATAGCTGGAACTTGGGCACGGAGGTTGATGATCTTGATAGCGGTAGCGAGGGCATCCTCAGCATTTACCTCCACATCTGGGGTGACGCCTTGGACCTCCCAGGTGGAGCCAGTGATGGGGTTGATAGACTTAGCAGTAGGTACGGTAACGTAGAAGTCACTATCGGCTACTTTGAATTTACTGATTTTCACTGAACCTCCGGCTGTCTTCTCACCCACAACTGTGGCCCTTTGCAGATTCTGAAGACAATAGGCAACATCTTCGGCAATGCCCTTGGTGTTTTTGCTGGTGAGGACAATGAGGGGTTTGGTCACACCATATCGCTGCCCCAGCAGCTGCGTCATGGAAAACAACTCAGTGGTGGTGTTTGAGGGACGGTCATAAATACTGTCAATGTGAATCACAGGCTCAGCTTCAGTGAAGTAAGACACAATATAGGGGATCCCAGTGACCTCCCCGCTGCCAGTGTAGCGCAAGTCAAAGATCAGGGCAGATGTAGGCAGGATTTTATTCCAGACAAGGTCTAGAAGCAAAGGGCCAACCTTTTCAGCTGCCTCTTCTCCAAGGATGTGATCAATCCTTAGATAGCCAATGTTGCCCTCCAGGATATCAAGCTTCATGGAGTGCTGGATGACCGCGATGAGCTGCTCAGGGGACAGGGGAGGCAGCTTTGGGGGAACTGCAGGAACGTAGTTTGGCTCATAGGAGACCTTCAGGCGTGGGTCATTGACTGTGGTCTGAACCTCGGTGCTGAGGGTGTTCGCCAGAATTTCGGCATCTGGGACTTTGAGAATTTCTGTGTTGCTTCTGGCTGCTTCGATTGCCTCCTTCATCCCCACCAGCTTCTCCGGTGAGCAGTAATTGTCCAAGATGATTGTTGCCAAGTCTACAATGACACTGGGTGGAAATGAGGCATGGATAAAGAAAACATTTCCCAAAACTAGCAGAGATGCCACCAGAAAGAGAGTCTTTGCCATTTTTGCCAGTTTAGCCTGACAAAAAAGGTGAACAGAAGGAAAATGGAAATTGTTGAGCTGAACCTCTTTCTCCAAAGAGGTCTTCTGTCGAATGGGACTGTTTTGGCTGCAAGGTTTCTGTTAGTACACTCATAAGAGGATTTATTCCACAATAAACCTCTAATCGTATTATCCTGAGTGCTTCTGCAAGGTAATAAGAGCCTAGCCAAGTAGATGTAGTAACATAAAGTGCTGCCAAATATACTGGTGCTAAATTTATACAAGGCAGTCTGGACACTTATTAAAAGCTTCCTGTGTCAGATAAGGTCAGTTTTGTAATTGATAAAGATCTGGAGAGGCATTAAGAGTAGTGAAGAGATGACCTGGATACATCACTTACTCACACAAACAATATGCAAACGGGAGTCAACAATGTATCTTCAATCTTTCTTTTAAGTTTTGAAGAAGGAAAACAGAAGAAATAGTAGAATAACTGTAAAAGCATTTAAACTTAGTGAATACTGGATTCACCAGTGATATACAATTAACTGAGAAACACTTTATGTCTTTATTGTCTTTTAGAAATGATACACATTTAATAGCAAAGCAGCACAACTGAGACCTGAAGAGGGAGTTCTAGTTTAGGTTTCTTTCTTTCTTTGGTACTTGCTCCCTCTGCTGGACAGTTGTATAATTAAAGAACAGAAAAAAAACAAACTTGATATTTGTTACGGAAAACTAAACAAATGTACACCAACAAAAAATAAAAAATTAAATTAAAAAAGAGTAGGCAAAACAGCAAACACTGATTCCACATGACATGTTCAGAAGAATATCCACTTCACGTTACATAACATTTAAAATGTGATCAAAGAGTATCACAGAAAATAATCAAACAAAAGAGTACACAGTAATGCATGCAAGTGTGTGGGATGAAATGTTGAGAGTTCAGTGAAATACAAGACCTCCTTTCCTAAACCAACGGAAAACACTGCCTTTAAATCAGGGATGTCTAACATGCCAATGGGTCAACTCTGTCCCACTGAATATCTTTGCAAATTCTGAACTGTTGGATAAAATAAACATTTACAATACATTTTCATTTTTGTGTGTTTTGGGTCACTTTATTGAAGGTCGTTAAGTTTCAAAGAATGACATTTAGAGTATTTTTAGTGCTTGTAGATCATTGGTAGAGCAATGGTTTTACTTGAGAACAAATTGAACCTCATGTTTCCTGTTGACTGAAATGAGTTTGACTTAAAAGAAAAAATGCATTAATAAACCCTAATAACGAGGCCACACATGCTACTCGTAGAAACATTTACACTGATGTGATGGCTAAGCGGAAAAATTTGGATTTTTATTATTTCTCTTGCTCTCTCTTCAACAACCTTGACGCTAGGATTCTCTGAGCTACAGATAGAGCCTCATTTGCGTGGACAGTAACATGAGGCTCAACCCCCCAAAAACTCCACATTTTTCCAGTGATGGCACTAAAAACAGCTTGGTTAGGAATGGAAGCATACAGGACAGTGTCTCGGATCTGATGGGTTCGACTTGATAAAGACCCACCAGTTGTTGCTTCTCCAACAATTGTTGCCCGATTTAGGTCCTTCATTGTGCGAGTGAATACTTCGGCTGCTGACCCGGTCATGTGACTGGTGAGGATGAATAGTTCCTTGGAGGATCCATATCTCTGACCCTTCACCTGAGGTATTGTCATGACTTCTGTCATCGTGGTTGTTGTCCGATCGAAAACACTGTAAAGATGGCGCAAAGGTTCTGCATCAAAGAAATAGGTACACAGAAGTGGAATAGCTGTTGAATAACCACCAGTGTTGTACCTCATATCGATTATGAGGCCATCTGTGTTTACTATCTTGCTCCACACTAATTTTATGAGATGAGGCCCGATGGCTTTTACTACTTCGATGTCTGCCATCATGTCAAACCTTAGATAGCCAATGTTAGCTGGCAAAACCTCAATTTTAAACAGAGCATCAATTATATAGCCCACTTCCTCTGTTGTGGGGATCTTTGGGAGTTCGTGAAGGGACTCAGGCTCAACGTCACAGTGGAAAACGTGGAGACGGTGATCTCCTGAAGTCTCCTGGAGATCTGCTGTCAGCTGAGATGCCAAAGACTCAAAGTCAACCACAGACCGGTATGATCCGTCAGCCCATTTACTCAACAGTGTCCTGCTAACTTTGAGTGCAACTTCATGAATTGCGTAGTGTTCTTCTAACAGATCCCCAGCCCCCTGTATAAGGGACCTGAGCCCTCTGTGAAACTCTGCAATCTCATGAACGTGGTCCACTGCCTCTTCGGCTAGCACAATGGCATCAGGGACCACACCGCCTCCCAGCCAGAATTCTCCATTGTTGTCTATAAAGTTTATGAAAGGAACAGTGATGGCAATATTGGTCCCTTCTATTTCAAAGGTCTTTGAGTGCATCAGGGTACCGGATGTAATTTCCCCAATGACTGTGCCGCGATGTAAGGACTGCACCAGATAAGCAAACTCTTCACCAACACTAGCTGTGTAATAACTAGTCAACACGTAAATCCCGCGCTTCGAGCCATACGTTGGGCCTGTAATTTTAGGGAGAGTGTCGTGCTCTGTTGTACTGTTCTGAATTCGGTCATATATTGTAAAAAATTGTTGCTTCTGTGAATTATCCTGCAAATAAGAGAAAATAAGGGCTAGAAAAGTAGAGGATCCACCAGTGTTATAGCGCAGATCAATAACCAGGTTAGCAGTATCTTTGAGGGGTTCCCATACCTTTTTAGCCATGAGCTCTTCTAATTTAGCAGATGACTTGACAAACCTGTCAAAGCGGATATAACCAGTGTTGCCAGGGAGAATTTCCACTTTGAACAATGTGTCAATGTATTCCGTTAACAGTCCAGGATCGTCTGGAACTCTATAATGCTCGGGGTCTTCCTCTGCATCAGTTGCGTGTTCCGGCACATATTTGATTATTAGTCGGGGATCTTCAGACACAGTCTGGAGCTCCTGGTTGAGTCTGACTGCTAGGTCCTCCTCAGATACAACAGACATGAAGTCTGTAGATTCCAAGTGCTGAAGAAGAGCTGGAACTCTTTCAGTAAACGTGTAGAACCTGCTGATTTTTTCAGAGATGCTCTGAACAACTTTTGGAATAGCATTCCTTACAGCCAGAAGTGATTTGGCTTTTGCGACTGCTTCCTTGGCAATGACGTGGACTGTTGGGGAAACGCCACTGACCTCCCAGCTCTGACCTGTGATGGGACTGACAGATCTTGCCACAGGAACTGTTATGTAGAACTTTGACTGAGCAATCCTAATTTTTTGGACTTTCACTGACCCACCAGCAGACCTTTCTCCAACTGTGATGGCCCTCTTTAGGTTTTTTAGAGTATATGCCACCGCCTCGGCAGCCCCCATGGTGCGCCTACTGGTCAAAATAATGACATCCTTTTTCTTTCCATACCTTTCCCCCATTATTGATGGGGTGGTCCATAGCTCCCTGGTTGAATTTGAGGGCCTGTCATATACAGTGTCAACATGAATGAGGGGCTCAGGGTCTGAGAAATAGGAGATTATAAAAGGAACTCCAGAGAGCTCTCCAGCTGTGCTGTACCTTAGGTCAAAGATTAGAGAAGACGTGTGAGCAATTTTATCCCAGATGTTTTCCTGGAGCAGAGTGCCGAGCTTCGCTGCAGTTTCCTCCCCAATGATCCGATCTATTCGTAGATACCCAATGCTGTTTTCCAAGATATCCAGCTTGACAGAGTTCTTCACCAGCCGGATCAGTTGTTCTTTCGGAAGAGATGACAGAATTGGTGGCACCACTGGGACAAAATTAGGCTCATAGGAAACAGTCAACCGAGGATCATTCAGTGCTCCTTGTACTCCAGTTGTGAGCACAGCTGCCAGGGTCTTCCTATCTGAAATCTGTAGGATTTCTCCGCTGCTGATTGCTTGCTGGATGGCCTCTTGCATCCCAACCAGGTTCTCAGGGAAGCAGTAGTTTTCCAAAAGGATTTTGGCCATTTCTAATACCAGAGCAGGCTGGAATGACGAGTTGATGGATAGTGTACATAGAAGGAGCATCAATAGAAGTGGCACTGTCAGTTTCGCCATTCCTAATGTCTTCATCAACGCTGATAGAAAGAGAACACCCTCTGTCTTTCCTTTTACTGGCTTGTGTTAGTTCATTTGTGTTGAGAGATTGTGGATTTCATTGGAGGGAATATGTCATTGTCAAAGGTTTTTCGGGCAGCAACATCAGCGTAAGAGGCTTTTGTCCACAATAAACCTTTAATCGCATTATGTGTGGGGCTTCAGCGAGCAGACAATAGCAGACAAAATGAAAAATGATAAATGGGACGTGCAGTTTCCTACTATTTTCAGCACAATTGTGATACATGTTCTGATTCTGGTGCCTCTATTTTGCACTTTTATAGTTGAAAGACAGTTTACTCCTTATTCAAATTATGCTGCGACTTTATTTAGTCTTCAGTTATGGTCTTCATCATTTGCTAAATTCTCCACAAGCCTTGTCAGAAACTCTCCCTCTCCTCCTTCCCTCTCACTCTCTCGCTCCCTCACCTGTTAGGAAAACTTTTGATGGTATACTTTGGTGCTGGTGGAAGCTTTAGGGGTCATGTCTGGGTCATTTCACTGGTGACATGATTACACAGTTTACACACAACACTTTCTTAAGACCCATCAGGGGTAGCTGGAACCGGGCAACTAAACTAACCCACACTTAAAATAAAGGAACAAAAAGTAGAAAGTTTTTATGTTGATTGGATGCCTTTTTTTTTACAGTGCATAATACAAAATTGCAAGTTGGTAGGTTTCCATCCTGTACTCCGACTGGAACGGCAAAGAACCCGTAAGATCTGCTCACAAATAATGGAGCCAGACATCAACTCCTTCCAAAATGCTAGACTTGCTAATCTTCGTGTCTTAACCTTTAATACGGCCTCACTCCTTGTGTAACAAATTCCAGTCTCAGCCAATTCCCAGGATGCTTATCGAGAGCTCTGAAACACTGAATACCTCTCGATGTTGACACGGTGTCAGATAACAGAACAAATCATGTCATTGTTGCTGATAAAGGTGTTAACATTCTTGAAGTTTAAGTGTTAACTCACGTAACAGCAAAGCTGTAGTTACCTTGGGAAGCTTTAGAGCTGAGCTCCTGATAAATGTTCAGGAATGAACAAATTGATGCATCATCGGTGTCCATTTCATTTTAGTTTTCAAGGTCGTTCTAATCACTTCTCTTAAATCATAATAACTGTAACAATAGAGCTTTAAAGGCTCTGCTGTGCCATGCTGTCGGTGATTGTAGAAACACAATGTAAGGAAACAATAAAACAGGAATTCTTGTCCGGACATTGATGCTATTTTTAAAACAAGATCAATTTAGCGGTACAGGACATGGAACTGTTTGCACAAACTTGCCCCCTCATTGATTTCAACATGGTGGGTTCAACTGCGATTAGGCCGTGTCACTGACATCGAATATTTACAACACTGACAGCGAACATGATGAGCATGATGAGTGTGTGTAAGGGGAAAACGAATTGTTTTTCACATTGTAACCTTTACGTTATATTGCCATTTTTAAACATTTCTAATGTATAACTTTACTTTTCTGTGCTATTCCATCGTGTGAGGTCTTTTCTAAAAAATAGCATACGTGCAGACATTATTTAAGCTTTTTTGCAACTTCAATACTCTGTACAATGAAACATCACTATTGCATATTTTATTTCTATGTTTTCCTGCCTGCATCCACGGTAAAATCTGATATTCCAACATATGTGCCAATCTTTCTTTTCCTTTCAGATCCAGGAAACGTAAACGGATTTCCCCGACATTTGTTACATGTAGTTATTTACTCATTTATGCTGGACTCCGGTGTGATCAGCTGATTGTGTACCAAACATGTGGGTTGCCCATAGGGAAGTTGCAGAGTGCCCTCGAGTGGACAAACTGTGCGCAGTCAACACATTTCATTCATAAATGGCAATAGCGATAGAAAAGTTACTAAATGCAGAAATTTTAGATGAGCTGAGTGAGTGGGGGGGGAAGGACATTTCAGGCAAATTTTCACCAAGAACTTTATTAGTTTTAAGAATTGGAAACAAAATTAAGACATAATGCTACATATAGTACAGTAAAAACATGCACACTAGGTTGCAGTGCGTATTTTACTATGAATTTCTTATAAATATAATTTTTCTCTCAAGCATCAAAAGCCTATCAGCTGTCCTGTCACTCTGTGTACTGTAGTCGTGCGTATAGAGACAACTTAAGCTGTTCAAGAATACACTGTCATTAATTTACAGATTAATTATAGATATATCTATATCGATATAAATAATTTATACATACAATAGCAATATACAGATATACAGATGTGTAATATCAGCAGATGAGTGGTGATCATATGTCATGTTTCACAGATTATTATTACCAATTAATTCATTTTTTTTATTTACATCATTTGGGGAATAAAACTCCCTAAAAGCTGAAATTTAAATTATCGCTTTTCCAACGTTTTGGACCAATGAAGGGCATGAAAGATGCCATATGACCTGCCACCTATGAACTTTGAACTAATTAGAATCAAATTCAAATTCAGGGTGATAGTGATCACCTTTGCCACCCCCAGAGCAAATTACCTGCAGCCACACTCTGCCACCTTCATCTCCTCGTACAGATATCTTATAGTGATGCGTCCATTCTCCCTATACATGACTGTGATGGGGTCAAGTTTGATTGGGACACAGCATGCCATGTTGGCCTTCTTGGGGTCCCTGATGTTCATCAGTGTCTGGATGAGGGCGTGTTTCGATGGAGATAATTCATCCGTCAGCGGATGGTAACACTGTCCGCGACATTCGAAGGCATCGTATTCCGGAGGAGCCACGATCCAGCTGTCCCAGCCAATGTCTTTAAAGTTGACCTTGAGCGAGGTTCGCCGGCAGTATTCCCTCGGTGCCCTCCGTTTTGTTCTCTGTGGGCGCTGAGGGTTGGGGATCTCGTTTGGCAGTTGATACCCTGTGTTCCAGTCCACCCCTGAGTGCAGGATGGTTTCTTCTTCATGAACGATCATATCTCTTAGTTCCTTCTTCATCTCCCTCCTCCTGCTACTGAGGTCATTGGAGAAGACTATCAAAGCCGCAGAGGCATTATCTCCAACGGACACGCTCATCTTTAAACAGCTGGCTCCTGCCCCTCCGCTTTCAGCCTCCCCACAGTCTTTCGTGTCCACCGCAACATCGAAAACGGTTTCCGCAGGGTCTGCCTTGATCAAGCTCTGAATGGCTGTGGTCACGTCAAGCGTCGCCCATGTGCTCTGGGCGCCCGTGACCTCTTTGCCGACCAGCAGTTGGGTCGAGGTTGTGATATTGTTGAGGTCAACTTCATAGACTTTGACGATGGTCTTGAAACTGTGGGAGGCGACCTTTGGGCTGGAGTTTGGGAAGAAGAGGAGCTGCAGTTCGGCAGTTGTGATCTTTTCATGGCTCGGGATGCTGATGTTGAACTTCAGCCTGTACTTTGACTTTGTGCCATTCGTCACAGAGAGAGTGACATCTGTCGGAGAGGGGAAAAAAGCTGGTTAGACCTCTGAAACAGCAGCAGGGATTGTCATGGTCTGACATGGTGCCAGTCAGAAGTGAAATGTAAGTCTTGTTTATTTTCTGCTGCAACTGTACCCCAACGTTGATGATATTCTGATATTTGATAAATTTAATATCTGTGTAGGCAGAATCCAAAAATAGCTTTTAAAAACTAGGGTTGTAAATACCACACAGGGGGAGGAACCATGTGCAGAAGCTGACATGCATGTTTTCTTTAGCCTGCACCTTCACCAGTATCTGTAAAGTCACATAACAGCAAAGCAAAACCCACTGATGAGGGCTTAGAAGTAGACATTGTTACATTTTTTTGTGGTTTCAGCTCATATATACTGGGAAAAGTCTGAAAATCTACAGAAGTTTAAAAGCACATTTCATAAGAAAAATGTGGCAATGTGAATTTACCAGCTAGTTGCAGCTCTCATGAAGGAAAACCTGTATTATGCCAGCTCTAAAGCATCTAAAGCAGCTATAAGACACATGTATTAGTCTTGATTATGAATTCTTAAGAAAAAAAAAACATGACTATCTCTCTCCCATCAGCTACAGGTAACTGAGAGTATACGTCTCCTATGTCCAATTTAATCCAATTCAGATACCTTGCACAGTGAAGCTTCGTATGACATCAGACTGAGGGGCTGCCGAGCTGTCCGAGGCATACTTGTTGTACAGTTCCATCATGAACTGAGGGGGGACGATCTTACTGCACTCCTGAGGAACATCTGACAAGTTGAGTTGTCTCAGAAAACCCTCCTTCATAGTTCCCAGGAGGTTCTCCATCCTTGAGTCTGTGTCTTCCTCCTCCAGAAGGTCCTCTGAGAGCTGAGAGTAGAGTTCCTCCATGTCCTCGCTTTGGATGTCATTATTGATTGGCTTACAGTGGCAGGAGCCAGTGGTAACCACCACACTCAAACACACCTGGAACAAAAAGCTTCTGGAGATCTGCATTTTAAATAACAGGATTGTTCCCCAAGTCACTGAGCTGGCACAAACTTCACCTTCTTCCCTGCCTGAAAACAGACTTTGCTGTAGCAAAGTTTGAAAATGGTGATCCTCAGTGCACACATCACACTCCTGGTG
This sequence comes from Bujurquina vittata, assembly GCA_015106715.1. Taxonomy (NCBI): domain Eukaryota; kingdom Metazoa; phylum Chordata; class Actinopteri; order Cichliformes; family Cichlidae; genus Bujurquina; species Bujurquina vittata. Next base: position 79,369 of record VUQK01043993.1, read on the forward strand.
TCCGCTCCCATGCTCCCAGAGTAAACAGGGGGACTCGTGTCAACCAAAATAGTAGCTTGGACATGCTTATCACTGCAGCTGATGGCTTCTTTACAGCTCTGTTATCATTAGAGGGCTGGCTGCTAATGAAGACACTGTAAACAGTTGACAGGGATAATGAAGGGGCCGCTGGAAACTGTGAGGTTACTGACAATTATTTCCATTAAATTACTTTTCCCAGATCAGAGATGGCTTCATAACAAAACCAGCAAAAAAACAGTACGCACACACACACACACACACGCAAACACAACACACACAACACACACATACACGCACAGGGACTGGCTCAAATGTCTGCAATCACACTCAGAGAAGTAGTGATGAACCTTTTGAGGATGCACCTCAAGAACTTGACAGCCACCAAGCTGGAGCATCCAGGAAGTGGTCCCGAGAACGTTTGTGACAAAGAGGAAGATGTGAGTCCTTGAAAATTTCAGAGGTCTTCAAATGAGTCCTCCAGCAGTGATGAGGACAATTAATAGACGGTGAATGTAACACTGTGTCTAGTTCAGAAGAGAAAGTGACCAACATTAACCCCAAGCAGTCGCAGCAGATGGCTGCCCCTCCCTGACCCTGGCTCTGCTGGAGGTTTCTTCCTGTTTAAAGGGAGTTGTTCCTCCCCACTGTTGCCAAGTGCTGCTCATAGAGGGTCATTTCGATTGTTGGGTTTTCTCTGTATTTTCACTGTATTTCCTCTTTAATGTATCTGTAATATAAAGAACAATAAAGCTGTTCATACCAAATACTGACTTTCAAACGCTGTTTTAACCTTGTAAATTGCAATTCCACCATCACTGCTGCTTAGTGTTGGCTATTGGGGTGGCTGTGGCTCAGGAGATAGAGGAGGTCATCTACTAATTGGAATGTTGATGGTTTGATTCCTGGCTCCTCCATTCTGCTTGCCAAAGTATCCTTGGGCAAGATATTGGACCCCAAGTTGCTCTGGATTGTTCAAGGAGAGTAGAAAAGCAGTGTTTCCCACACTATGATGATGTGACCCTTTAAATTAAGAATGTCAAAAACTGAGGTTTTCATACTCCAACTTGAACAAGGCTCCTTGTTCAAAGGTGCAACAGAGCTGCCAGTGTAATGTGTAGGTGGCCTGGTATTTGTGTCTGTACAGTGCGTGCACAGTGCGTGTAACCAGAAGCTGTCCGCTCACCTCTGCTGATTCCAGTCAGTGAGCTGGATATCTCAACAGTGTTTTGGGCCGTGTTATAGTATTTTTAATGGGATTTCAGATGCAGCCACTACAAATTGCTGCTCCCAGCCAGCTGGAAGTCCCCCTCCTTCTTCTGGGAGGATCTACTTCCCAGCATTAGCACACCCCTTTCCTTCAATTGCAGAGTGTCACCAAGAGATGGCGCTTTCAAAAATAGATGGATAAAGTTTTAGTCACTTTGACCTTTCACACAGTTCCACTGCAAATCACCCAACATTCTTTTCATTAATTTATTTCAGTATGTCCCCATAATAAAGTCACTACTGTTAGTTGTAACAGCTTCCAAGCAAACAAAGAAATAAAATAAAAAATGTCTTCTTGTGCACTTTAGAGTTCGTCTGAGCAAAGAAGAAGCAGACGCAGAGGAACACATGGAGAAATGTTCATGAAGGTCCTAGTGGGACTTCATAAAATCTGAGAGAAGAGATTATTTCACACGACTGACAAGTGGAACAAAGACACAGTGGGCTCAGATGGATGGTGGGATAGAGCGACTCTGCCCTGTGTTCCTGGGAGGGGGGCCCAAACTGCAAGCCAGTGAGTCTGGGGACGTTGGCCTACGTCCGGCCTATCTTGGAATTTCTTTCTTCTTCTTCTTCTTCTCAATCACGCAGTCTCTCATTACTTGGTTCACACTGGGTGTCAATAAATGGTTTGACAGGAGCCCTTTCATGGACTTGAGAGGTCCTCTCTATGGAGTCCACCAGTGATGAAAGGCGAGGGGTAAATGTACTGGCATGGGTGCAGCAAACAATGCAGGCACGCAGAAGGGAAACAAACAGGGCAGGAAAATTTTAATATGATCTAAAGTGCAGTCATCTGAGCACTTGATTGAAATAATCAATAGAAAAGTGACAGGTTTGGGATGGTGAGGGCTTCATTTCAGCTGTCCAAGTCTTGGCAATCGGGGGACAAAACATAAATAAAATAAAATACGATAGCCTGTTGCTCGTCTGCAAACATTAGGGTCAGGGTTCGGGGCTGAAGTCGTGGTTATCACCGGCAGAGAACAAAACACAAACAAACTCAAACATAATTCTGCTCAAATTTAACAACAGATCACTTAGTCTTGCCTTAGTGAATAAAAAACACTAACATGCCATTCTTATAAAGCCCGAGTCAACAAGTATTTTTGGCTGTATGTACAGTTCAGTTTATTTCCATACCAGGCATACATTGACTCTGTTAAAGCACACATCAACACACCACATTAGTATTTGATTACAGTTATTACAAAACCTCCTTTAGTTACTGTGTAACTCTACTGTCATTACTGTACATATTAAAAACTGTACATGTCATTTTGGATAAATAATATTTTAGTGTTACGGGGCGGCAGCGAGGAGACACGGGACGTACTGAAAGTTGTCAAATGTTTTGCCGTCTTTGCCACTGAACCAAATGAACAGCAGGTGGCAGCACCGCACCACCTGCTGTTGTGTGTCGAACCCTGGTCTGCATCAGCCAGTGAATGTGCTGCTTCTAATGCTGTGACACTCACTGGGTGACAAAATACACTCATTCTATACAAGTTATAAACAAATAGTTGCTGAAATATAGTTTGAAGACGATATGACATCTCATGCATGATAAAGAGTTAAATGTGCAACTACACTATTTACACGACAAATGTCGGATAACTGAGAATATGAATACGCTGCCGTGAAGCATCTGTGTCCAGAGTTCTCCTTTATCAGTTTGGCCAAAATTCAGAAGGCTTTCTTAGTTTGTGTTGACCTCTTTTGAGGAGTTAACCAGGTCCAGTTAGGGCCGAGTCCGAGCGGACGGCAGTCGAAACCAAATCCGTCTCAAAATCAAAACTTTTTCAACCGCTCCACACGAGAAAAGCTTTTTAAGGATCAGCGGGAACTTGAGCTACCTGGAGGAGCTTGTTGACTACAAGAAAAGGGCACCTAAGCATTTTCACAAAAATGAACTTGGGCGGAAGGCATCTGCGAGAGAAAACTCAAGGCAATGTCCGATCCAAGGCCGAAAATGGTACACATCAGTCGTCCTCACCGTTTCTCCCCACATGTGTTCTTCCGTCTGACATGCCTTCCCCTGACACGTGGAGCCCACATTTGCACCGTCCTCACTGTCGCCCGTCTTCATTGATCACAGTTTCCGGCAGCTCTTGGGGCTCCAGCCCTACCGGCAGGCACATGTATCCACAGACATGTTTGGGTAAACCTTCAGCACCACGTTCCTGATTGGGTCGAGGTAAAGGACGCTGAGGGGGCTCATCTTGTCTGGAACGCAGCACGGTTCAGGCACACCAGGGACGATTCCCACGGCTCTGACAATGCTCTGGATGGTGGCGTGATTGGAGGGACGCGCCACCTGAGGAAGTAAGGAGTTGTAAAAGGCTAATTATGAGTGTCCCACTGACTGAATAAAGGAATCAGGTAATAATTGCAGTAATAATATGTGTCTTACTTTAGGTATGGGGAATCCACAGGTCCCGGCACAGTAGTAGGCATCGAACGACTTTGGCGCCAACACCCACTCGCTCCAGCCGATGTCAGCAAAGTCGACCCTGAGGTAGCGCCTGGAGCAAACCCTGGGCTCGCTCCACTGCCTCCTCCGGGCCTTCTTCATCGTCCTCTCATCAAAGCTCAGCACTTGTGGCTTGCTCAGGCCCTCGCTGCTCACCAGGCCCTGCTTTCTTCCAGTTTTTGCCACCGTTTTTGCTTTAGCTGGGAAATACGTGTTCTGCCACAGTTCGTGGTTCTTCAGGTTATTGAAGTGGACCTCCGGGATGTTGTTGGTTTGGATCTGTAGCTGAAGCTCCCTCCGAATCCTCGAGGCTGAGGTTGAGCCGGAAGAGTCATCCCCTGTGGGGAAAGGCCCGTACCTCTGAAGTGACATGGCCACACTGTTTGGTTCATCTATGGCTCGATCGTCTGCGTATACCAAGATATACGGCAGGTTGACTGGTGAGAGGCGTTCTTGGCCGTGAGGGCTGCTCTGCTGCATCCGAACGGCCCCAAATCCCATATCAAACTCCACCGTGACCACAAGCTCTTTGACATCTCTGGCATGTTTCAGCACCGCAGATACATCCTGTGTTTGCCAGGAGCTTTTCTTGAAAGGAGCCAGAGTTAGGTTTCCCAGAGGCGTCGGAAAAGCCGAGTTTAGGGACGACCCATAGAAAAGGAGCAGCGAAGGAGGAGGATCGGGATGCGGGAGGCCGCCAGGCGAGTGGCGAGGCTTTCGGAAACGCCACGACGGTCTCTGGTGGTGGCGGGGCCTCTTGTAGAGAAAGTGAAACGAGGCGGAGAGGATGAGCTCGGAGTTTTGGATTGACGACAGGTTGAACTGGAACACCTCTCTGCCCTGTGAGACTCCTGGGGAATTTGAAAAGGAATCAGGAGACAAATGAAAAGCTTGGCAAGAAAAAGTTCCTCAAGTTACAAAATGTCTGAGAGAGAACGTTTTCATCCTGCGCTCAGCGCTTTTATGATCTGGACACAGGAAACACGCGCACAAACAGTGATGTGATGAGCTCAACCATGCCGATATTTTGTTGAACAGATGCTAAAGCCCAGAGGGAGCACGTCTCTCTGTAATGAACAATAAAGACGAGCGAAGCGATCACATCGCTGCCTTGACCCCGTTCCCCTTCTCTTCTTTTCGACTCCTTTATCATCTCATGCTGGCACATTTGACTCAAATGAAGAACGGCATCCAATATATCATCTGCAAAATGTTGCTCAACACATGTGACCGACATAAGCAGCAGCAGCAGCAGCAGCAGCATGGAAAATATTAAGCACTGCACGGTTAAGCGCCTGCCTCATGCATGACCAGAAAAACCTCACCCTGGATGGCTACACTACTGAAGTTCAAATCTTGTCTCCTGCACTTCCACCACAGCCTGAAAGACAAACATCGGGTCGGTCTATCGCTGGCATATGGAAACGCTTACAGGAGAAAGAGCTCCTCTGAGGCTTTATGCAGCGCAGCCCGTGTCTGGGTGTGATAATGGGCTCTTGTCTGACACCTATGCTCTTACAGCTACCGGGGAAATAACAGTGTTTGAGACTTAAAGTCCCCCAGTTCAGTAAATCACAACACTGACAGAGGTGAAGACGTTTAGCACAAAGGGGAACGAGGGCTGCTGGGTAACTGACAAAGCACCTGTGCTGAGGATGCTTAGCATTAAGACACAAGTATAACTTAAAAAGATTAAAAATAATTGAGATCCCGTCACGCTAGAGGTGTGATTTGATGTTGAATGTAGACATTTTTTCCTGTATTTTTCCATTTTTTTAAAAAAAGTTTCTACCTGCATATGACCTGCTGCAAACAACCATTCACTTTCAGTTATGAACAAATATGAAATATTTAAAAGGTAAATATCCACAGCCACGTATTATTATTTTTCTTGATTCCCTCATTTGGTTATTATTTTGCACTGCGACTTACTGCATAAATGACCAGCGTGTGAGTACAGTAATTATGATATCAGGAAGAACAAAGCTGTTTCAAGATCTAAAATAATTATAAGCCGATAAAATCCATAACTGTGTAGTTACTTTGTGGTTTTAGTAGGACCGGGTGGCTCTGGCCTGTCCTGTTTATCAGTGAACTTCATCAAATGCGTGTTGTCACTCACTCGGGACAGCTTTAAAACTTCTCACGGTGTTTCCTTCCCTCTGGCTCTGCGGCTCTTTATTGTACTTCTCGTACACTTTGAACATGCTGATGGTGACCATGTCCCGGTTCGCGCTTTCTTGCGCAAAGACGCGCTGCTCTGCAGCCATGGAGGCTTCGACACCTTGACGCACGGCGCTTTCCAGACCCTCAGATGCAAAGTGACCCCAGCAGGACTCCAGAACCGCCAGCAAACACAGGATATTAAAAAACCGCTTCTCCATGGTTGTTAATGTGGATGCAGGTTCGATTAAAGTAAACTTCAGTCAGTAAAATATGTATTTATTTTAAAATGCTCGCTTTCTCGTCCTGCCAGTTTGTTGGCCACCCAGACTTCAAGTCGGTACCCAGGTTATCCGTGTCAGATCCGGACTCCACGGTTCACGGTCCACAGCTGTTCCTACAATGGGAGGAGATCCGCGTCGACGCAGGCATGAAGCGCTGCTGCTGGATGACAGATGGTGACGCCTCGGAGCGCGCAGCCAACGAGAGCCACACAGCCCATATATATATATATATATATATATATATATATATATATATATATATATATATCACTATGCGAGGTGCTCACGAGTACCGAGGCTTCAAAATACAAAGCTCCCTAAAACTGTAATAACTCTTACAGAAAATACATAAACAGTAAGGAGTGTTCAACATCCTTCTGCCCCATCACTGAGGGGAAATGCGACTATATTTAAACCTTGACTTGTGATTTTAAAAGCTGTAAGGTGTCGCATTAAAACTGATAAATACACTAATTTCTCATGATCACTATTATTAATAAATTCATTTTCAATGCTGTTTTTATTTAAAAATAATAATAAGACGACCCAGAGACAGTATCGTGATTTTTGAATTTATTTTATGGCACTTACGCACTGGAATACTACTTTTAAAATGCTGTCAACATCCACCCCTCCATCTTCCTAAGCTTTTATCCAGTTCAGGAACTTATCCCGCGCTGGACAGGTTGCCACTATATTGCAGGCCTAACACACCTGCTTCTTTCTGCTGGCATCATTAGGACTGGTTAAGCCCTTAAAGTGTAAATAAAACGTAGACATAGCCACTGTGACGTCACACAGTCCCTGTTTAGAAGCTTCAACCTGTTTTTTTTTTTTTTTTTTGGTTGATTCGGGGGTGGCCCTGAGTGACAACATGGGGGA
>VUQK01043994.1:9421-22942 GCA_015106715.1 Bujurquina vittata
TCCAGCGCTTCTGTTGTATTACAAAGAGCTTCACAATACAACAGAAGCGCTGGATTTTCTACACAAACCTGATATGATGCCACTTTATCACTTAAAGAAGATGGGTGCAGGATGTACGACTACAGTCAAAATGAGCCTTCGACAGAAGTCAGCCTTCCATATAAGCATAACTTGGTGACACCCGGCTGGTGTGCAGTTGATGAGCTGCATGTTTTGGCTTTTTGTGTGATTGCACATAAGTGCATCTTCCCAGCGTTCTGCATTAGTTGAATTCCCATATTTCTTCTCTCTGCATAGTCAAAACATTCATCTTCTTGGTAGCATGGGAAAAGCTCAAGAACCATCAACAAAAAACATGAAGAGGAGTAGCTCATGTTATTGTTGTTTGACACTGCCCCCAATTGGCAGTAGACTGCAACAACAGGAGTGCCATGCCCAGACCTTTATAGTGGGGTTACCTTTCAGGATTCTCCCACATCGTCAGTCAGGACGATGTGGGAGAAGCCAGACATCTGCTCCCTGCATACAGTTTTGGTCCGTGTATGTGACTGTGCAGAGAGATGCGCAGAAATAAACCTTAAAACTGAACTACAGTCTGGATTGAAATCACTTTCAGTGTTTTTTGTTTTCGTTTTTTTATTATTAGATATTAGTGACGTTGATTTCTGATGATTTCTTTCGTGAATTTGTGAGCTGATGGAACAGTTCCAACAGTTTCATTATGCACCCTGCTCTCATTACCATGGCAACATCCAGGTGGACAGCAGGTGACGCCTGTTTAACTTAACACTGAATAAACAACAGACATTCAATGCAACAATCAACACAAAAATTTAGATTGTGTCATTTATGAATTGAAGAAAGTGATCCAATATGGCACATCTGTGAGGGGTTGCAGCATGTGAACCGTTGCTTTGAGTATCTTGTGTGACCTGCAGTAATAAGTTCAGTTAAACATTCACAGTAACTGTTCATCAGTCCTTCATATCAGCTTGTCGGAATTTCAGCCCAGTCGTCTGTACAGAAGGGCTTTAACTCTGGGATGCCGGTGCGGTTTTTCACATAAACAGTTCACATCAGGTCATACAGGACATTCAGTCAGATTAAGGTCAGGACTTTGGCTTGGCTGTGCCAATGTTTTTCCCTAAATAACCAATCAGGATCATGATCTGAATGCACTGTTGTGCCAAAATGGGACCGTTAACATTTAACCATTCTTTGGTGGAACAACTTGCGAGCTGAGGGTCTCTGTCAAACCTTCTCTTAAGACTGACTTCACAGACATGTCCTGACACATCCATCTAAAAGCAGTCCAATATATGAGTAATATGGTGAATAATAAGTAATAAGCAAGCTGATGAACGATGTGGTGTGTGACTGTGGGTGTAAATAGACTGTTCAACTTCACTGTCTTTCAGTGATGAGGCCGGAACAGGTTTGAGCAGTAAGTCAAGGAGGCCATTTCCATGAAAACTCAACGACCATCTCTGAACTGAGGAGGGGGCCTAAGGGTACATCTGTCACCATCTTACAATGCTGTGAATGCAGCCACTCCCCCACTGTCTGTGAGTGGTACTCATAGTCACTGATCAGTGGTCATGACACTTTGCATATTAATGATCATGAAACTGACCAAGTGGCCCATCGTTAGGCAGTGATGAAGAAAGAGCTTTATTTGTCACATACATTTACATGCAGTGAAATTCAGTGGTACTAGTTTAGCTTATTATGCAAATGTGCTATTTATAAGGTTTGAGAAAACCTGCAGCCAGCTGAGGAAGTCACTTTTATGAGTTACAAAATGTGGGTTCATCAAGTTAAAGAACCTTTAGCACCACAAATTAAAAAGACTGAAGTGAGTGGATGTATAGTTTTGACCCTGTGTGGATTAGAGTCTGAAATTAATCCAAACTTGTGCACCCAATGTTTTTTAAAGTCAAAGATTTATGTTGTACGATCATTCCACTCTGGAAAAGAAAAGTTCAAAGAAATCCCAAAGTTACCATGATATTCATGCCGATAATGAGCATGCATAAACGTTTGACCACAACTGTACATTGGCTGATGACTTATATCTATGGCTAAAATCAACATGGTTCAACATGGCTCCAATTTTTAGACCACGCTGTGTGCCTTTAAATTACAATGTAAAACACCTTGAAAATACACATGTTTTTAACTGGCACTATATAAACAAAAGTGAAGTGAGCTGAATTCCACTGATCAGCTGTGTCAAAGGTGGAGGCAAAGCTCTGATTAGCAGTGATGATCAGAGTCGCTCACATGAAATTAGGTCAGTTTGAAACAGAAGTTGATGTTGGCTCTCTGTGCAAGTTTGTGGTCAGAGATAATTGGCAGAGCTCACAGTGGAAGTGGTCAGAACAGGACTTTTGTACATGTCAGAAATTAAATGATTTAAAGGTAAGGTTTCATATTTTTATGGGCTGATTTCCTTACCGTATGATTGCCTCCAGTGTACCACTTAAACCCACCTTTAGACACCCCCCTGCATTATGCAGATATCAATATGACATAGAGACGATGACTACTGCCTGCAAAAATTTAAAGATCATTTCAAACTGAGCTAGCAGTTTATCTGTACAGGCAGCATTTATTTGAACTTCAGTGTCTTTACTGTAGCTTTATGACTGCTAAAAAGAAGGTGGATGTGAACTCTCTTTTTCACATGTAACACTCCTTTTGGCTTTTTACTCATGAACATTTGACAGTGAGTACAGCTGTGCTGTCTTGTTGCTGCTTGCCATGTGCCTAGAGAGGAGAGGCTGCAGCTCCATGCTAAAACTGCAACAGTATCACCTTCATTGCTGGTGTGAAGGGCTGAATCTTTTTAAGGTTTAGGGGTTTAGTGGTTGTCCTCTGCACCTCGCAACCTCAAGGTGCAGAGGTAGTTAAGGTAGATGTTGCATTTGTGTTTATGAAACTGTAATACTAAAATGACAAAATGGCAGACTGGAGGTATCAAAGGGATGGATGTAAGAACAAAGATCCCTTTCACTAAGATGGGATACCCTAAGATTCATGTAATCAGTGTGTTTTTATTTTGAAACTGAATTTTAAGGTTATTGAGCTACCCGAGCAGCTATAGCTACGTGCAGCAACCTCGCCTGGTCTCGCTAAACAGTGCAGCCGATCAATCAGCAATCCCAAAGCAATTATGGAGGACTCTCAGAAAGGGTGACTGTGATTTATATTACTTGAGGGGTGACTGGAGCTCAGCAGGAAGAGCAGGTCACCTGCTAATCGGAAGGTTTGTGGTTTGATCCCTGGCCTCTCCAGTCTACATGCCAAAGTATCCTTGGCCAAGATACTGAACTCCAAGCTGCTCTCCAGTGTGTGCATCGGAGTGTGAATGTTAGACAGAAAAATGAATGAAGCATGTTGTGAAAAGTGCCTTAAAGTGCAAATGGTGGGAAGACGAGTATAGCAGGAGCGTGGGGAGACCTCAATATCCTATCTGATCACTGTTATGTGTGAACTGAGTCATGCACTGTATATTTCCAAAATTTCAGGCAAATTGTCCTTGACCTCACTTGATGCTTGAATTGATGCAGCCTGCCTCATTCCACGTGTAAATGAAGCCTACAACTTTGTGTAACAACTTTACATTTTCTCAGAAAACTTCTAATCACAATAGATTAGATGTGACAGTAAATCCTCCAAACAAAGGCAAACAAAGCCAGACTATTGCAGCAGTGATAGACAGCAACAATAGACCCTCAGTTCAGGCAGTCCTAAACTGATGCATACATATACACACTTCCTCATTCTCCTTAAAGATGTAAAGCATGGGGGCTTATGAGGAGGATTAACACATGCGTACCTGTACAGTGCAAAACAGGTTTCTCTACATGTTTCAGGGTTTAAGATGGACCTGAATTCTAAGATGTTTTCCCAAGGTTAACTTGTTAAAAAAAAGTTACCTTTTGTTCGTTTTAAATCCCTTTAAATGCATGTTGCAGCAAATTCTTGTGACAGTTCACGGAATCAGCAGCATCGTCATGGTCACACTTGCAACTTGCTTGACTTTAGTTACTTCATACCTTACGGCTTTCTCTCATCTGTGATCACTAAAGATTTTTGAGCAGTATTTGCACCTTGTGTTCTGCATTTGTGTGGGCTCGCTTTTTTTTTTTGACTGACTCTAAATCATAACAATGATCATATAGGAGAGAGAAGGTATCGCAAAGCAGTGCAATGTTATCAATGGAGGAACACCCTGCTCACTATAATATCTTGAGCATATTCCTGGTTTTTCCATGCTTGAATAAATATTAGACAATGAAACACTACATACAAGAGGACACCAATCCCTAATCAGAACACTGAACACCCTATTACATAAAGATAGTGTGTGAAAGGACATTAGTGGGCAGTCTTACATAAGTAGTCTGTCCTCGTGTCTGCCATAAAATGGGATCTCTAGGTGTAGGTTTTTCCACAGCTGGGGGACTCAGTTGTGCATAGCAGCAACTTTTGTAGCCCATGACCTGCATTCCCTGCATTGATGGTGGATGCTGCTATTGGGGAATGTAGACTGGCTATATGTACACTGAAATAGGTCTGCATGCTGCTGGTGTGTAAAAGCTGCTGGTGTGCACGCTCATCTCCACTGCTGGACAAGATCCAGAAAGTCTTCAATCTCGTTGTCTTTGGAAAGTGGGACAGCACCACGCTGAACTGCACTTCCAAAGCTGGGTTGTTTGTGCTGAGTGTTTCACTGCTCTGCACACCCCGGTCATCTTTCACAACTGTAGAGGAGCGCAAATAAATGGTAAATGGACTAGCTCTTATATAGCGCTTTTCTACTCTGACTGAGCACTCAAAGCGCTTATACAGCACATTTACATTCACCCCATTCACACACATTCATACAAGCACTTCCATGTGTAAGTAAGCTAAGTGCTTTTAATTAGCTAACATTCACGCACATTCATACTCCAACGCTAGCGTCGGAGAGCAACTTGGGGTTAAGTATCTTGCCCAAGGATACATTGGCATGTAGCCTGGAGTAGCCAGGAATCAAACCACTGACCTTCCGATCAGTGGGTGACCTGCTCTACCTCCTGAGCTACAGCCACCTAAATTCAAGAAAACTTGAATTTAGGAGAAAGCCGTGCTGCAGTGTTAATCAAAAGTTAGAAATAAATCTATAAATATATTAGGATAATATCCTACAATTTCCACATCACACTTCCATAATGTGGTTCCATAATGTATGTTAATGTTCTCTTCAGTCCCCATTCCTTTGACACTCGGAAACAACTCAGACACTGCTTCAGACCGTTTTTAAAAGAATTTAAAACACCAAACTAGATGCTGACCTGTGTGTTTTCTAGGTGTAACATAGGTTCAGAATAACTGGAGGCGTAGCTCCTCCACCTCCTCCACCAGCAGCCCACGCATATACACAAAGCATACTCACAAACAGTGCAAACACAAGATAAAACATGCAGGGGTTAGTATCAGGTAATCACTGCTGTAGGTATATTAAATGCCAATCAGTCAATCACTCCATGGTGTTCTAAATTAATGAGCGCGAATATTTGCACAACCAGGCTGCTTGTAAAAATCACATCTTCACAACACATCAAACTTTTCAAACTGTGCGTTCTTTATAAAATCTCCAGCTTTCTGCTGTGACTTTTATTCCCAAATAAAAAATAAACCTGTCAACCTGACATCACCTCAAAAGCAGCAATTCTGGTTTCCTTCTCATGGGAAACATTTTGCTTGAAGAAGGTACAGGGAGCAACATAAAACCTGGGAAAAGCCTTGATCTGCAGGGCCAACCAAATATTCCAAGGTATTTCAGGGGAAAACAATTATGCACGGGTGGCCTTCAGTGCAATAAAGTGATTAAAGTGGCTCTAATGTGTAGGCATCTTGTACTTACATATTTTTTTTAAATCTTCTGAAACTCTAAATGCAAACAAAAACCCAACCGGGTACCCATAAGTCCAATTAATATAACCTATTTGGCAACCAGAGCACAAAGAAAGCAAAGTGAAGCTGTTCATTGGAACAACTGCTTAATGTGATAGTAAATAAAGCATTGCATGTTTTGAAATAATCTTCCCCTTTAATGGCCCCCAAATGCACCACGCAGTCACTTTTATAGTAACGTTCAGGTGGATGAGCCTCATGCCAAAAATGAGGGAACCTGAAGACTGCAAGTAAAGAAAAAACAAAAGCAGATTACCTAACGTCTGCCGCAGGCCCCTTTGGCTCGGTCCTTCTGCCTATCTACTGCCAGCATCTAGATAAGCAAATTACTAGTTCTGTATTTTCTAAAAGGTTTCGGAAAAACAGATTACTAGTGTACATATTTTGTTTTTGTTTTGGGCTGAATTCGCTTTTACCTCTCACTTTGTTGTGTTAAAAGCACTCAACAAATACCAATCCGTTTCCCCTTTGTCCTGCAGGTACACTGAGCTCAGTTTGAACCAGCTGACACATTTAAGTTTCACAGACTGGTAACACTGGATTTCTTCATTCTTGAAAAATCTTTTTAAAAGTTAGAAGAAAGGCAGTTTCTATTTCACTTGCTTGAGATCCTGAAAATTATTTTTAGCACCAGAATGTATTTGCATTGCGCAAGAAAAGCAGAAAAGGCCCACATAGAGCCAAAGGCACAGTATATGATGCTTAGCAAATTTACACAGTGTATGATAAGAGAACAGAGTAAAAAAAATTCATTACCACCCTGTCCTGATTTCAGTAGTATCTAAGATACAAGATGTAAACATTACACAAATACTGCCCACAATGAGCAAATCAGCAATCTTGGGAAGGTTCAAGCCCACTTATTATAGAGACAGTACGGGGAAATGTCTTAAATACTACCAAACTAATTTAGGGAGCTTTACACACACACACACACACACACACACACACACACACACAGATTCTGTATGTATAAATGCATGTAGTTTAGCAGCGTATTCAAAAAGATAAAAGAAAACAAATGAAAACACAATTTCCAACAGAAAGATATTTGTATTTAATCAGAGGAAATGCCACACAAAATACTACACAAGTACAGCAGCAGTATGTCGGGGCTAGGCAGCATAACTGGCTCTTTAATAACATTTTTACTAAAAATGTGCCAAAAGGGGAGGGCTGGGGTCTGAAACCGCTTAAAATGACTTCTGTTTATTGGTGGCACACCACACGCCGGGATTAAAGTCCTTCTGCCATACGGCGCAATCTAATGAGAAAACCCTCAGTTTACTGCAACTTCGTGAGCTTATTCCTCATTTACGCAGTCCTAAATGAAGGCACTACATACATGAGGGGGGGCTGGAGCCCAGCTGCCACAGGGCGAGAGGGAGGGCACACCTGGCCAGGTCGCCAGTCTGTCGCAGGGCAACTGAACAGCCTTTTATCTCAAATTAATGCCATTAAGTCATTAAAATGAGGGGGCAGCCTTGCCAGGTGCGGTGACTGCAAGTTCACTGCGAAATGAGCGGCTGGTTTATAGATAAGGAATTGTTTATCAATGGACCCCCAGTTCAGGGGGACTGTAATGGAAATCATCCTCCCTCACACGCCTTAAAGCTGTAAAACACGAGCGCTTGTGAGGAGCATTAACATTTGCATACCTGTACAGGGCCAAACTGGTTTCTCTGCATGTTTGAGACACAAACAGAGACCCTAAAAAGACAGTCCTCAGTCCTCTCTCACCTTTTCGCACTCAGTTTAAATGCTCGTTGCAAATAAAACACTGCATGCTTCTGTGTGCGCAGCAGTTGAATTTCTGTCTCTCCTCTTGCTTTGGTTTCGTCTTCACATTTTGAATCTAAACCATAACAGCGATCATACAGCAGAAAAAAATAAGATCCGCGTATCACAAAGTAGTGGTAATGTGATGTATTTAGCATTTTTCTTGGTTTTACTGAATAAATATTAGAAAATGAAACACCAGAAGATTGCGACCGCCATATGGCCTGCAGATCATGCTATTATATGGAGAGACATTAGAGGGCACTCTTGCACAAGTATTGACGCAAAGCTGGTCGACTCATCAAGCTGACGCCGAGTGACTTGATTGTAATTGCAGATTTTGTGCTTTCGGATGGCATCACACTGCAGTTTTTGACAAAGCAGCATTTTACTGTAAATTAAAGCGTTCACTTGGTATAAACTAGTGCAGTTGATGCCGCTGGAGCACGAAACCAGGACATAACAGGGGGTGAAGCTTAAGTGAAATGAGTTAAATGAGGTAACATGAAGGAACAAGCAAGCTTACTGACGCTTACATAGATAAATTTAATTGGTTTTTATTGATTGATGGGATGCCACGCCAAGTGTTTTGATTTCTGGAATTGGGCGTGCCAGATATGTTGACAAACCACGAACACATGTACATGTACAACTAAACCTTTGCTTTTTTCCCGTCTTAGTGCTGGGATTATGGGATTTGATCTCACAGTACGCAGAGAATGAGAAAACACCATCACCAAATAAAACCTGCACAAAGCCATCGTAGTTTCAAAGACCAGTGTCACGTGTGAGTGGGAAATATATGACAGACATGCTGCATTTGGAAACCAAAAAAAAAGTTTATTTTCTTAGCCCTTGAACGCAATTTAAAACAACTGCATTTGAGAATGACGCAGTTAATTTTGCAATTTCATTTCAAGTACAGCACACAGACCATCAGCTGCAGTGGATTTCTTTCCTCAAAGCAATCAGTTTTAAAAAAAAAAAAGTTAAAAAAGTAGGAAAAAAGTCACCTTGACAAAAATTCGCATAAGAAAATAACACATGTCACACTGTAGCTGCTGGTTGGGATCCTGAAAATGACTTTTAGTACCTGAATGTGTTTGCATTGCAGAACAAAATCCTTGCTGAGTCAAAATAAGATAAGATCCAGAGCAATCTAAATCTCTTTGCATTTTTTATTTTTACACTATGTGATAAGAAAACAGAATTAATTAAAAAAAAAACACCCTGACCTGATTATAGTGTTAAATATACAAGATGTAAACATTACAAAAATACAAAAAACTGCTCACGGAGAGCAAATAAGTGGTGGCAAAAAAGTAAGGCACTCACTTAAATTCAATAACTTACTTTAGAGACAGTGTGAGGAAATGTCTTAAATACTACTGAACTATAATTTAGGCAGTGTTATAGTTGTATGTACAATAACCAGCAGAGGCACTTGGTTCAGCAGTTGTGAAACAAAAATGTCAGTTCGTGCTACATTGATCTTTGGACATTCCAACAAGTGATCAGGTCGTTCCTCTCGTGGGAGGGTGGTTTCTTATGGATGCAAGTGTCCGGGAGAAAAGTGTGGCCTAAATGTGCCTCTTCATGTGGAGAGCCAGGTGGTCGGAGCGGGAGAAGGCCCGCTCGCAGAGGTGGCACTGGAACGGTCGGTGTCCGGTGTGCTTCCTGAAGTGGCGGGTCAGTTCGTCTGACCTGGCAAACTTCCAGCCGCAGCCTTCCCAGTTGCAGTGATAGGGCTTTTCACCTGAAAGATACAAACACTCAATTACTAAATTTGCAGCACACACATACATCAAAAAGACACAAAATCCAAACGGGCAGAGTTGCGTATTAAGACATTTGGGCTTCTCACCTGTGTGTGTCCTCATGTGCGCTTTTAGATGGGAGCTCTTCGTGTAGGTTTTTCCACAGCCGGGGAACTCACAGTTGTGCGTGGCCGCGCGTTTTCTAGCCCACGTCCTGCGGGCTCGTTTCTGTTTGATGCACCCGGCCTCATCCTGTGCGTAAAACTCGAGCAGAAGCGGGGGAGACGAGGGGGGAGTGAGCACCATTCCCTGCATTGATAGTGGATGCTGCTGCTGCTGGTGAACCTGGGCCGGCGCTCTCTGTGGGTTGTAGTGCTGAAATGGTGGAACACCCTGGTGTGCGTAAATTGTGTGATACGGCGCGTTGATGTATTGGCCATGGAGTAGGCTTTGATTATTAGGATGGTGAGCGCTCATTTGCGCCATGTGGTAGTGGGCTGTATGTCCGTGGGATGCAGCGTGCTGCATGGGATGCGCACTATGATTCTGCAACCCACCAGGAAATGCTGCTTGGTGGTGCGCAAAGGCTGCCGGCTGCATTTGGTTTTTGCCGTGCATATGTTCCATAAAGTTCCCACCGTTAGCAGCCATCATGCAAGATGGACCCCCAGACTCGGTTTTGAGTTTATATCCAAGTGGGATGGCTGCAGTGGCAGCCGGACTGTGCGCGGGAGCTGGTGGAATTGAAACTGGATTCAAAACTCGTAGTTCGGTGAATTCCCGATCGTCTTGCCCCTTGCCTGTGCAATCCGGTGAACCTGTAGCCGGGTAACCCATCTCAGGCCTGAGAAGCTCCACCATAAGACTGTGCGTCGGGCTTGACTTTGTGATGTTTACAGTCCCATGGCAGCCCAGGTGAGAGGGAGGATGATCGCTGCACTCTGGCGCAGAACCACCACTGCAGCTTTCCGGCGAGTCCGGGAGAGAATACATGCAGTTCTGCTGCTGCGTAGCTGGAATGTTTCCATTGCCGTCGTTGCTGCTTACGCCATCGCGGTCGATGGTGTTGGACAAAATGAAATCGAGGTCCAAAAAATTTCCCAGCTCGTCGTCATCTTTGGAAGGTAAAGCAGGAGATCGACCCATGCTGTACTCCACTTCCCAGTGCGGGTTGTTTGCGTCACCTGTTGCGCTGTTCTGCACACCTTCATCCACCTTGCACAGCTGTAAAGAAGCACAAATTTAAGTTAGATCAAAGCCAAGCTGCAGGGTCAACGGAACATAAATGAATCTAAAATATATCAGGATAAAAGTTTCCACTGTACTGAGATATTCTCTACTTACATTATCCATTCCTTTGACGCTCGGAAACGAGATTAAAGCAGGCATCACTGCTTCAGCCACAGCCATGCTGACCGCTTTAAAAAAAGACTTGAAGCCACCAAAGTCCCGTAGATGCTGTCCTCAGTGTCCCTGTGTTGTCTAGGCGTAACCAGGATTCAGGATATGAGTAACAGCAGTACTGATGGAGCTTTTATAGTTCCTCTAAGCGTACTGGGAGGTGTGGCTTCCAACTCCTCCCCCTGCACACACACGCACACACACACACCACTACCTGCACCTATACACACGTGCGCGGCACATTCACACGGCTTACTCACAGCAAATAGTACAAACACAGGTCAAACCACACACGGTTGACACCGGACAACTACTTCTATAACTGCATTAATTGCAACAAAAACAAACAAAATCTTATTTTTTTTAATGAAGATTTGGTTTCACTTTTCACTTCTGATCTGCTGGTAAATAAAAATACATCTTCAAAACAGCGCAATCCAATTTTTCTAATTCTAATTATTCTCACTGTGCCTGGAGGCTCCTTATAAACTCTCCACGTTTCTGCCTCGACTCTCATCCCTGAGCAAATTGTAAACGTGTGGAAAAGCACTGATTCCGTCCCTACAGCAGCAATTCCAGTTTCTCTCCCATGAGAAAGCAAACATTTTCCCTCGAGGAAGGTGCAGAAGGCGACATAAAACCTGGCAAACCTGGCGTCATTGCGTTTATAAATGAAATTAAACTCTGTACCAAATATTCCAAGGTATATTTGTGCTTTTTATGAAGTGTCTTTCAGTGCAATAATACGATCAAAGTGACTGTAATATGTTTGTGTCTTATGATAAACAGGAACATGTAAAAAAAATACTCTGAAAATACAAATGTGAAAAAAAGAACATTGAGTGTTTCTTTGCAATCTCTGACGTGCTTGTTTAAACTGCGCATTGATCCCTGCGCATTCGGCACAGTCACCTTGGTGTGAAGCTGCTCATTCCCGAGGCCCATCGGAACAACCTGTTAATCGGAGAGTCAACAAAGGGCTGCATGTTTCGCAATGATCTTCCCTTTCAAAGGCCCCCATAAGACCCCCCGCAGTCATTCGTATGGTAATGTTCGCCGGTTTCGTGGCGAAAGGAGGGAGAAACACAGAAGAGTGGAAGAAAAGAGGGAAAACAGATCCATGAATAATGCTAAAAATGTTTCCAACTACCCCAACACACACACACACACACACACACACACACGCACACACTCTCTGTCCTGCCCTTTGCACGCTTATTATCACCACCTTACAATAATATTCTAAGACAAGCTGCGAGATTTATACTTTCTAAAAAGAATTTAGAGATACAGATTACCAGCAGCATACCAACATTTTATATATTTTTCTTTGGAATTGGGTCTAAATTCAGATGTGCAACATTTTTTCTTATTTTGTTGCTCTGTAGTTATTCAACTTTATTGTCACTGTAACAAAGCCAGGGAAATACAGTTAGCATCAAAAAAAGCTTTGCGCATCAGTGCAGTCAGTGTTGTCAGTACTGTTAGTAGAGAGGCATAAATACAGACTATATGCATGTGACATACATTTTCATGTATGTAATATGGCAATTTGATGTTTCCTACAGTAAATTCCAAAACTACAATAAAGCCAAACAAAGCAGTTTTACTTTGGCCCCATCTCTGCCTGCTCCTGCAGGTGTTGTCACAGGCAGCGTCCTGCAGCACTCTGCTTTTATACTCCGTTATTTTTAACCTGCTGAGCTTACGCAAAACAAATTCCGGTTCTGTCTGCGAGCCAAGTGGAAATGGACTCTGTTTCCTGAGGAAAAACTTCACACTTGCTTCCCTGACTTTCGCTCAGTCACCTTCAGAGGCTTGAAGGCTTACAGACATGTTGAGTTGTTCTAGGTCTGTTGCACTTAAAACCAATTACTATGTTCCCATGTTGGAAAAGCACAAAACATCTGCTTACATTGGTGTTTTGTGTAATATGGCAAGTTTATGGCTGTGTTATAAGACAGAATCTGTCCGTAACGCTAGCATACTAAATTTTATTTAGGACAAACCTAAAAATAAAACCATACTGTCCAAAAAGCAATGATTTACCTTGTCACTGTCAGACCATGTAAGAAACAAGTAGGAGAGACTAGCGAGACAGATACAGATAAAGAATTGCCCTGGGCTCAGGTTTCTCTTTTGTCCCTGTTTTTAAAAGGGAGGAAGTCTTTTGCTTTGAGTGTTTTCCAAACACGATTACTTAAGATTACAGTTCAACAGACAGACAGAAAACCAAGATCTTACCCTGGATGCGCAAAAATGTTAACGCTGCAAACACAAAAAGCTGTTTCACGTTCAGTTGTTTGTGTTTCTGATTAAGTCCAAAGGTATATTTTGTAAATGTATGTGTTCTAAAGAGTTTTATTGCATTGTGGTGGAGTGCTGTATGGTGTGTTGCATTCAAATACAGATAGCAGATGTTCACTACTTTAATTCAGTTCAGTTTTATTGGCATAGCACCAATTCACAGCAGCAGTCGTCTCAAGGTGCTTTGTATTGTAAAGTAACGATCCTGCCACATTACACAGACCCCCCCCCCCCCCCCAACCCACCCCCCCCCCCACAAATCCCACCCCCCCCCCCCTAAAATTTCCTTTGACAAACCACTACAATAGGAGAA
>VUQK01043994.1:22962-33017 GCA_015106715.1 Bujurquina vittata
CCCCCCCCCCACTCCCCAACCCCCCCCCCCCCCCTCAAACCACCCACCTCACCACTAATACCATCACCATCACCCTATAATTTCCTATGAGCAAGCACTACAGTAGGTGACAATGGGAAGGAAAAACTCCCTTTTAACAGAAAGAAACCTTTGGTGGAACCAGGCTCAGAGAGGGGCATCCATCTGCTGTGGCCAGCTGGGAGGGGGGTGAGAGCAAAGGGAGACAGGACAGAAAACACACTGTAATTAATAATAATTAATGCACTAGTGGTGCATAAACACACGTGCAATCACAAGTTGTCAGTACACCACGGGAAGTCCCCCAGTGGTCGAAGCTGGTTCAGGGTCAACTTGATCCAGCCCTGAGTAGAAACCTTATCAAAGAATAAAAATTTAGCTTAATTTTTAAAGTAGTGGCAGTTCCTATCTCCTAACCACTACTACTAATAGTTGGCTGGGAGACCACTTAATGCTAAAAATAATACTAAGAGTATTTAAAAATTAGTTACCAAGCAAGGAACCACAACAGAGTAAAATAGCAGCTGTTAGCTTAACAGCATGTAAACGCAATGTCTAACAGTTATGAGTAAAATTTTGAAACGGTTAGCGACATTATTTGTCGTTTAATGCTACAAGCAAAGGCTCTAACAATGACAATTTTTAAAATTAACAGTTAATAGCTGAAGAGGATAAATGTTCAACAGTAAGCTATGACGTAAAAGCCAAATGGTTAAAGTAGATGTGAAACAACCAAACAGAATAAATAAATAAAAGTCTAATTAAATCATTTTATCTTACAAAAGTATATCAGAATCTGATCTGTCGAAGACATTTCTTTTATGCAAATGTGTGCTGTCATGTTTGGGACAAAATGTGTTTGACAATTACTGTCATTCTTTCACTCAGAGGCACACACGTCCATAAATACACATTGTTTTTCTGTTCCTGTCCAAACAGTGGCTGTGTTCAGAGCAGCCACGAACAATTTTCTTAGTGTGTGTGTTTGTGTGTGTGCGGAAGAGAAACACACACACACACACACACACACACACACACACTCTAACAGCAATTATCCTCCATCACCCACAAAGTGAGGGGAAACCCAGCTGTTATCTTGGATAAATACGCTGCCATGCATGGCATGAATAAGCAACAAAGTGGTTAGAGAGAAAAAAGAAAGTATAACGACAGCAACGGAGACTGGCTAGTTACATTCTAGAAAGATATCTAAAGGAGTTGGGGAGGAGAGGAAATTAGAACAAACGCAAAGCAACAAGGAGAATCATGGGAAAGAGGTATGGCAATAACATTGCCCTGAGACCCTCTAATCTTTAATTCTGCTCTTCCTGAGGCCAGACACTGACGCCTGTTGGCTTAAACAGTCTGATTGCAAGGGCAGAAAACTCTTTACCTCTGACCTGGCTAGACTGGGACTTTAGAAAGTACCACAGCACTGAAGGCTTCTAAATCCAGAAACGCAGCAATTCTAAGAAGATACAAATTTAAACTGAAAACTTACATTTCTTGGAAATCTGGAAATGCCTGAATCGCTTGTTCGCGTACTAATTAAGGCACCCCTTACATCAAACAAAAGATTATGTCCCAGCTATTGTGCTGTAGTTAGCTGCCAACGGTGCTAAAGGGTTTACTCACACTCCTTTTGGCTAAATGGTTTAGTAGCATTCAGGACTAATGAGGCCATTTGCATCAAGGTGAGAGCCTAATGAGATCAGGGTGCTCCACATGTGGCAGTTCTTGAGTAGATTATTGACTGATTGCATATCATTTGTGTGTGTCCAGAATCACATGTAATGAGGAACTTAAATAGTAATGATGATCCACTGATACGTGAAATTACTGTTAATGTTTCTTTTTCATTAATCATAGCAAAGTTTCAAGTGCAAGCATATCAAACATATCAGTTCCTTGATATGCTTGATTAAAGATTTTACTTGGTAGTATTTGAAAGCTTTTCATTTCTGTGGAGCACTTGTAGATTAAAGACTCTTGTTGATACCAAGTGCTGTTTAAATGTCTTGGACACAATAAAAGGATACAAACATCTGAAAAGGTACAATATTGCCAGGTTTTATCAATGTTCTAAAAGACACTAACATATAAGCAAACACTTTTCTTTTGTGTTTGTACTGCGAGCGCAGTATAGTCATGCCAATCAGACTCAATACACTGTATGACATGTTAAAAAAATGAGTTTTTGGTATTTAATAAGATTATTATTTCAGACCTATCATAATGGTGTACAGAGACAACATTCACTGTCAAAACATTTGGCAATCTAACTTTACCAAAAGACAACCCAACACTTTGAAGAAACTCAGCAAATGTGTAAATAGGGATGTCAATGACAAAATAAAACAAACAAATCACTGCCTCAAGCCTCTTCCTACTATATAAGATAGGAAAGCAGCCAGGCCTCCAAGCAGATAGGCCGTCTTCCAGGTTTGATACAACATATCAAAAACAAATCAGAAAAAAATAACACAAATCAGAAACCACACAGAAGTGAAACTTGTTATTTATATGCCCATTAAACACTGTTATAACATCAACATTCTATCAACTGTGAAATTTCCTTTCCTTCTTCGTGTCTTGATGTGCCCTGTACTGAAAATGATGAGTTTTAAACTAAAAAAGAAAATGGTAATCAGCATGTTTATATTTACAAAGCTGTTATGAACAGCTTTGTATTTGGTCTCAAAATATGTTCCTATTGATTTTTTTGAGTATGTGAACATTTCAGCTTCATTTCCTAATGCTTAAATTTGAATATAAAACTATGTTGTGTCTCTGTAAGGTCACATGGTTAATAACTCCATTTAAGGTGATTTTTTGTTTTGCTCGTTAGGTTTTTATAGAGCTTTGTCCTTTCTTGGCAAAAATAAACAGCTCATACAATATCGCTGCGATTGGATTGTTTTCAAAAACCAGAGGCCATGTTGCAGTGGGCTCACACCATTTCCTGCACTCTTCAAAATTTTTGTTTTATGACTCTCGAGTAAATGGGTAATTAAGTAGGCAGAACTTCCTTTCTCTGACCTAAATTCTAACCATGTTAGTCTATCAATCACAATTTTGGCAGTTTTCACCTTGTTAGACACAGTTTGTAGAGCTCACTTAACACATTCTCAGTTATTGAAATACAGGTTCCACAGTGAGGTAAATGCAACTTGATCACAGATGTCATTTCCTGAACTCCGTTCAGCCATCCTTTTTCTTAACTGCTTATCTAATTGAGTGTCACAGGCAGGCTAGAGCCCATCCCAGCTGTCATAGAGAAAGGGTAAACGGAGCATCTCACAACTGTTCACGCTTGTTGCTAATGATGTGATGAAACTGATATGATGAAACTGATATGAGCCAGTTCAGAGTATTGGTGAGTGACATGATCTATGGGTTTTAAGCCATTTTAGCTGGCTTCTGATTAGGGGTTGATAGTTTCTTGAAGCCCATTGGCTTAGTTGTATTAATGTTTTTAGTTTTATTATTTATGTCTGATTGATTTTGATTTCATTTCCATAACTATGGAAATGGTTAAATTTTTTAATTCTAGTTATTTGTCAAAGTTATTATTATTTAATCCTTTGTTGTGCTAGCCTCCCTGCTTTCCACCTGATTTTTTTTATCAAGTCCTTGCCTCTGGGTTCAGTGTTTCCCTGCTGAGCTACGTCTGTTTTTTGTTAGTTCCCCATCTCCTGTGTTTTGCTGTTATTTTTATTTCAGTCAGATTTGACTGATCCCTCTTTACATGTAGTTGTCTTGGTGATCTTTGATCATCATTGATTTCTTTCTGCCCAAATTCTTTTTTACAAAGCTGGCTACCACGTGTTGAGTCCTGCTTCTTAAAGATCTTTGGGCGTAATAGGAAATAAAAAGTCATTGGTTTGACTAGTTTCAGCAATGTATCTTCAATTCAATTAAATTCAATTCAATTCAATTTATATACTGCCAAATCACAACAAACAGTGGACTCAAGGTGCTTTATATTGTAAGGTAAAAACCATAAAATAATACAGAGGAAACCGAACAATCAAAATGACCGCCTATAAGAAAGCACTTGGTGACACTGGGAAGGAAAAACTCCCTTTAACAGGAAGAAACCTCCAGCAGAACCAGGTTCAGGGTGGGACAGTTATCTGCTGCGACCATGTGGAGGTGAGAGGAGGGAGAAATAACAAAAGACATGCTGTGGAAGAGATCCAGAGATTAATAATAACCAATGAATAAATGCAGATATGTGTATAAACACATAGAAAAAAGTGAAAAGAGGTGAGTGAAGAAGAAACACTCAGCCTAGGCCTATTGCTGCATAACTAAGGGATGGTTTCAAGGTAATTCCATCCAGCCCTAACTATAATCTTGATCAAAAGGAAAGGTTTAAGCCTAATCTTAAAAATAGAGAGGGTGTCTCTCTCCTGAATCCAAACTGGGAGCTGGTTCCACAGAAGAGGGGCATGAAAGTTGAAGGCTCTGCCTCCCATTCTACTCTTAAGTATCCTCTTAAGTATCCTAGGAACCACAAGCAAGCCAGTAGTCTGAGAGTGAAGTGCTCTTTTGGGTTGATAGAGTATTATGAGGTCTTTTAGGTAAGATGGCAAGGGCCTGCTTGTTCAAAACCTTATATGTGAGGAGAAGGATTTTAAATTTAATTCTGGATTTAACAGGGAGCCAATGAAGTGAAGCCAATATGGGAGAAATATGCTCTCTCTTTCAAGTCCCTGTCAGTACTCTAGCTGCAGCATTTTGGATCAGCTGAAGGCTTTTCAGGGAGCTTTTAGGACAGCCTGATAGTAATGAAGTACAGCTGTTCAGTCTAGAAGTAATAAATGCATAAACTAGTTTTACATCACTCAAGATGTTTCTAATGCAAGAAAGCAGTCCTACATATTTGTTTAATACGTGCATTGAAGGACATATCCTAGTCAAAAATTCCACACTGTATTACTTTAGGCTAAGGCAATGCCATTCACAGTAAGTATCTGTTGAAGCACCATGTTACTGTCCAAGGAAGCATGTATAGTATAAATAAAATTGGTCCTAGCAGAGACCCCTGTGGAACTCCATAATTATCTTACTATGTGAAGAAGACTCTCCATTTACATGAACAAATATCTATTAGATAGATTTGGTTCAAACCACTGCAGTGCACTGCTTTACTACCTACGGTACACTCTAATCTCTGTAACAAAACATTATATTCAACAGTGTTGAATATAATGTGTTGACAGTGTTGAATATAATTATATTCAACAGTGTTATATTCAACAGTGTTGAATATAATGTACAGATAAATTAATATAAGATTTAATGTAATGCACTAAGGTCTAGCAGGACGAACACAGAGGGCTTTTTTAGTGAGCAAAAAACTCTTTCTCCAGGCTAAATGAAGACCTTCTAAATTAGAGAGATATAATTTCCTCTCCAGTTTATGGATTATCTGCTTTAAGCTGCATATTTGTGAGTTATACCAGGGAGTCAAGCACTTCTGATTTGAGGCTCTCTTTTTCAGAGGAGCCACAGTATCCAGAGTTGTATGCAATGAGAATTTAAAACGATTCATGAGATAATCAACCTCTGTAGGAGAAGAGTTTAGGTAGGTTTTCTGAGCTCTGCACCGTTTTGGCACATGGCATTGAAGACCATAATAATGAAGGAATTCTATCCTTAAACGTAGTTACAGCACTTCTGTCTGTTGTATTGATATTTATTCTCCACTGCTGTGAATTCCATTGTTGTAAACTTAAATGCTATCAAGAAATGATTAGACCAGAGAAGATTTTCAGGTGATATGTTTGTTTCTATGCCATATGTCAGAACAAGATCCAGAGTGTAAGTAAAGTGGTGGGTGGGCTCATTTACATTTTAAGAAAAGGCATCCGAGCCTAATAATATATTAAACGGGGGGTGGCTGTAGCTCAGGAGGTAGAGCAGGTCACCTCCTTATCGGAAGGTCAGGGGTTCGATTCCTGGCTGCTCTGGGCTGCGTGCCAAATTATCCTTAGGCAAGATGCTGAACCCCGAGTTGCTCTCCAATGCCAGCGTATTGTTAGACAATAAGCACTTAGCTTACTTACATATGGAAGTGCTTGTGTGAATGGGTGAATGTAAACATGCTGTGTAAGCGCTTTGAGTGCTCAGAAAGAGTAGAAAAGCGCTATATAAGAGCTAGTCCATTTACCATTTAAATGCAGTGTTGAGGTTGTCTGCATCTACACGGATGCTAAAATACCCCACTGTAATTATTTTATCAGAACTGAGCACTAAATCAGATAAAAAAAAGTCTGAGAATTCAGATGGTAACTCTGACAAGAGATAACAACAAATGTCTCGGTCTTTGGTTGATTAACAAGCTGGAGTTGAAGATTGCTGCTCCTCCTCCTCCTCAGCCTGTACTTTGAGGATTCTGACAGTGTGACTCGGGGGTGTTGATTAATTTAAACTAACATATTCATCCTGCTGTATCCAGGTTTGCGTAAGGCAGAATAAATCAATATGATTATCAATTATAAAATAATTTACTTACAGGGACTTCCAAGAGAGAGACCTAATGTTTAATAATCCACATTTAACTATTTACTCTTTAGTGCAGTTGAGGATGCTATATTATTTTTTCTTTGTGAATTTTCATGATTAAATACTTTTTTGCTGTTTTTGGCCAGATTTCCAGAAATTAGAACTGCTCCATCCAAAGTAGGATGGATGCCGTCACTGACAAGATCAGGTTTTCCCCAGAAGGTTTCCTTATTAGTTATAAAGCCCACATGGTGAACCTCTCTTGATTACACCATGTGTGAGTATTTAAACTGTGCCTTTCATTTTAGTATTTGTTTGAGTATCTACTACTCCTTTGTGTTTTCCGTGTCTGCAGTGGAGTCTGTTGGCCCTTATCTGTGGGTGGACTTTTGTTTTTCTCTGGATTTTTTTATCCACCTGGAATTGAAGGTTCCCTTTTGTTTACTTTCCATTTATCTATGAGTCTATATTTGGGTTAAAGCTGGGCATATAATCAAAATGTAATCAAAACTGATATTCAGACCTTCTAATCAATGTAATACTGCCCATGCTGGTTATTTAATTTACTAATTTTAAGACAGATAAATGTTACTTGTGATTTGGATTTGAAGTCATAGTGCACAACCCTAACTTTGCTCCTAAACCTGCAATTCATGACAGTGAGATGAACAATGCATAGAAACAGAAACAGAAATAGAGGCAGAAGGAGAAGGACGAGTATGAGCAAAAATAGTAACTTAAGATAAAATCTGAGCTACTGTGATAAAGTATGTTTTCTTTCTGTTTCTGTTTGTAACTTCACATTTTTGCAATTTTGTAGAACCGCAGCGCAGCAATGCTCATTAGTGTTATTATTTTCACTGCACAATCTGAAAGCACAATATGGTTTTGAGCAAAAACAAAATAGCTGAATGCAGTTTGAAATCTGGGTTTAGTGTTTAGAGTTATGAGAAAATCTTGGAAGGTTTGAGGAAATGTTGTAAAAAGGAACATGTATTTTGGCCTCTGCAGCATATCGGTATTATTTCTCCATATTGTAGCACTACAGTGTTAACAAAATCAGTTCACACAGGTGTATAAACGCCTGTCAGCTGAATCCTCCAGGTTCACTTTCTACCATGATGACATACACACTCACAGAGTGAAAATAATAGCAGCTGATTATTGCTGTAGGTAAAAGTGGCTGACAATTAGTCTGCCATTAAAGATAGTAATATGAAAGAAATGATGTGCAAAATGAGAAGTTGGTATAGTGTTGCTGCTGCTGCACATTCGATACATTCAAGCACAGTCATTGTGCTCTTGGGCAATAAGTGATAAGTGAAGTTTATCCATTTAGCTTGTCCCACTTGGCTCCTCTTTCCACAGCTAAGCTGTGTTACTTTCCTGTCCAGCAATGATACTCTAGCCAGAGACCTGACAAAGGGACAAAAATTACACCCATTGTTGTGCTCTTGAAAGAGGCATTAGGAAAACATATGATGCTTGATTTTTCCTGGTTATTATTTGACACATCACGGTGTTGATTTCTGTGTGTGAAAATATCAGTTTACAAGATGCTGATCTACCATTTGTGAAATAACTTCACCCACAGATCAGCACGTGTTGTGCTCAGACATGAGGCATCGGAAACCATATTTGTGTACCTGTGATTTTACTAGAAAGGATTCATCCAACCTGTTCAGCTTCATAAAAGTTGCAGCCAGTGTGATGGATGCCAAATGATGTAGTGAGTACTGAAAAAAACTTTTGTCTTCAGCCATGTAGAAGCTAAATAAAGCTAGTGCTCATCAAGGGTGAGTGAGAGGCCAAAGGGTGATACATTATGTGTAACACTGTGTATTCAGCGATGGTATGGTGTCTCATGGTACCGTGCAGATTTTTTCTCCCCAGCGGGGCCACCCATGCAGACCATAAATCTATGAGGAAAGGATTTTTTCACTGCAAGACTCTGGCTGTTAGGTTGCTGCTGCTTGCTGTTGCTACTGCTGCCTTTATGAACATTTGTGAAAGAAGAGTTCAAGTGTGGCACTATAACAGGATGACACTGTTGCAGGAAGTCGGTTTGTGAAATTTCTCCCTCCTAGATATTCCAAGATCAACTCTAAATTGTATTATTGCAAAATATAGGAACCATAGAAACCACATAATGTTACAAAGTGGAGTTGCCAAGTCCTGAAGCACACAGTGTATAAAAGTTGCCAATGCTCTGCTGACTCAGTAACTGCACAGTTCAAAGCGTCCTCTGGGAAAATGGTGCACTGGGAGGTTTGTGGCAGCTCCTGTAGTTATAATGTGTAGGTGGCCCAATACTTATATACTTAGTAATATTCATAGTCCCAAGAGGACAAAATCTAATTACTAATTATGGAGTTCTCCAAATTATATTTCTTGTGGCATTATAAGGCTGATAAGGCAACCATGTTCGCTCTAGAATTCAGTTAAATTTTACTTCACAACACCAGTCATCTCAAGGCACTTTATATTGTAAGACAAAGACCCAACAGTGTTAGAAAGAAATCACAACAATCACACAATATCCTATGAGCAAGTACTTGGTGACAGTGGGAAGGAAAAGACTCTTTTAACAGGAAGAAACCTCCAGCAGAAGCAGAGAAGGGCAGCCACCTGCTGTGACTGGTTTGGGGGTAAGGGGAGGGAGAAGGGAGAGCTAATGACTTTGGTGATCCCCTGACTTCATGTAGCACAACCAGGATTTCAAAACTGTCCATACAGATGGGCAATAACTATTGGACCAACATTCACGATACCCCAAGAATGAATCCAAATGGCTGACTTTTTATCCTAGCAAGAATCTGGCTCTCTCCCATGAGTGTCTTTTGTCCTGTCTCCGTTTACTGTCTTGTCTTTTCCCCTCATCCTCAAACAGTCATGGCAGATGGCTGCCCCTCCTGAGCCTGGTACTACGGGCGGTTTCTTTGTGTTAAAAGGAGTTTTTCCTTCCCACTGTTGACAAAGTCCTTGCTCATAGTGATTGTCTGATTGTTGGGATTTCTCTCTAATATTGTAGGGTCTTTAATAACAACAACAACAACAACAACAACAACACACCATACACCCACAAAACACAACAACAATCACATAAAATAAATAGAATCCAAATGACCTGGGAACTAAAGTGAGTAGGCTATGTTAAAAAGGGTGAGTTTTGAGTTGTGCTTTGAACACAGCTTTACCCCACAATGTAAAGTGCCTTGAGGGCATGCATAACATAGCAGAGAGGTTAGTATCACTATTGCTTTGATTGTGGGTTAGGCACTGTGGGTGACAGCACTTTTCTGTGATGGGAGTCAACTATGTTTACTAACCTGATCTATATCAATCAGCTGTAATGTTCAAAAATATGTTATTCCCTGAGGGAGTGGAAGCAGGAAGCCTCATATTTTGTGATAAGGATGATATTACTGTGAAAACTTGTAAAAAAAAAAAAAAAGGCAAATATTTTACAAAAAATGAAGTGAAAGCTACAGCAAATTTTTTTTTTTTTTTTAGAAAATTGGAAA
>VUQK01043994.1:33566-49078 GCA_015106715.1 Bujurquina vittata
CCCCCCCCCACCAAACTCCCCTCTACCACAAAAAAAACACCACAAACATCCCCCCCACCCCCCCCCCAACAGAGACAAAGGGGAGCCGAGGATGAGTGACCAGAACCAGGCCGGGAGCCTCTTCATTAGTGGAGGAGGGGTCAGGTGGGTACTTTTGTGAGTACAGAGAGGGAGGAAAGGGGCTGAAAGTTTAAAGGCCTAAGGAAAAAAAAAAACCTTCACTTGCTTAATAATTTTTTTCATATAATTATCAATAACAAAGCACCCGAGCTCTTAATGACATTCCTCAGTGCCTTCAGGTGTGTGAGCATGTTCAGGCACGGCCTCAAGCAGTCACACTGAAAGGGTTTACGCACAGGTCTGGCATTGTTGCAGGTGTCAGCTGGCTTCAGATCACATTATGCGATTTCATACCAAATTCGGGCAGAGAATCCAGATCCCTCCTCTGTGGCGTGTGTGATAGTGATTGTGAAAGCATGTGAATACTCTAGGACCTAACCCCGAAACTGGCAATACATCTAATTCTTTTAATCTCACGCGAGCGTTTACATGGACAATACACACACACACACACACACACAGAAATGCATGCACAGTGCACACATTTTTTCTTGTGAGCAAATAAAAATGCACATTTTGAAAAAAAAATTGGTGCAATCATTTTCTTTTAGTCTTTTATCTGATGTCAGTCTCTACTCTTGTGATCCTTGAAAGCTAATACAAACTGTCCTCCAGTCGGAGCCAACATTTTTATGGTCTCTATGCAACAAAAACATTGTGAAAGACTTCGGGAACATCAGTTGAGGAGCGCAGCATTTATTTGCACAAACATGCCAAGAAAATGTCAAATTAGAGATCAAATTAAAAAACAAACAAACAATGACTCAGCCAAATTACAAGTGGCAGGGAACACTGTGTTAAACAGCGATTTATGCAATTACTCCCAATTTATTTCATTTCATTTCTACTGAGATCCCAAGACAGAAATCCATTTTAGTCAGCCAGGGGTTAAAGAGTGCAATGCTGAGGCATACAGTAGTAGTGTATTTATGCTAGTATAATGAGTATAATTCCCTGTGGCAAGAGGGATTTACTATATATCCACCTAGAATAGCCACAAACACATATCACTTTCATCTCAGTATCTTCTTGTTCCCTTACATAAGCCTTTAAGGCAGTGTCTGCAACATCATCTTGAGGATGAACTTAAGGAACTTTGTTGTCATTGCATAATCCACTGAGAGAAGCAGCTCTACGACAACTATGGTTTACACACAACAACAAAAAATAGTCAAAAGTCTTCACATGAAGCATTAAAGCATATCCAGTGTATCAATTACAAAAACACTTCATCACTGTGAAACACTGTATCAGTAACTCACTGTAGTAAAATGGTACTACTGCTAGTATTTCTATGTGGCACAATTTAGGTGGTCACATATCTAAAACTTTAATATTATTTTATTACCGTTACCCCTCTCCCAAACCTGCCTTTTTATGGCAAACTCCCAATCGGTTTACGATCACCTTTTTTTTCTTTACTAAGTGTTTCATTATTTGTTCTCTTGTGTCTGTCGTGCAGTCAGTGTACAATGTTATGTGCAGTGCATTAAACCTACGGGGCCTTTGAAGTCGCTGTCACGAAGATATGGTTGCAGTTATTGAAGCCATTATAAGATTAAAGAACCGAACAGCCGCAGGGCCGCCTTCAAAGCGAGGTGGTTCTACCTTCTCACAAGCATGGATCCTGCAAGACACACACCCAGTCACACACGCAAATCAAGATACCTAAATTCAGAGTAATGCACAAAGGCATGCATCTCTTTGTGTGTTGAAATGCACACAAATCTGGAAAAAAAAAGTGCTCAGTTCTTGCAAAACTTCAGCAAAAATTGAGGTAATAACAAAACAAAAACTCTAATGGGGCTAGATGGGACAAGAACCCTTGCCTCCTGAGGGAAAGTCC
This sequence comes from Bujurquina vittata, assembly GCA_015106715.1. Lineage (NCBI taxonomy): Eukaryota > Metazoa > Chordata > Actinopteri > Cichliformes > Cichlidae > Bujurquina > Bujurquina vittata. The sequence goes on from VUQK01043994.1 coordinate 35,533, forward strand.
TGTATGTGTCATGCTCATGTAATTTGGATTTTACAATATGCTGTATTTATACACAATAAAGTGCAGAAGAATGCACACCTAAAAAAAATCATTATAAAGAACCTGGCACCACAAAACTCTCACCCTTTGGTGTTTTGTGACAGTTGGTCTTTATTAACCTTTATTCAGGTTTTTCCTATCATTTGTAACCTGCCTGCACTTGTATCTCTATATTGTATGTGGGGAGGAGGAGGCTGTGAGCAGAAGAACAGGACCAGCTGCTGGCTTAAAGCCTCAGTGTTTGTCATCGAGCCATCTCTTAAACATTTATAGAGATGCACACTGTTTTTCACTGTCCCCTCAGAAAAGCATTTTTTTCCTTATCTCTGTAGTCTCAGTGTAGTTAAAACAGTTGTAGATCACATCCTAAAGTTTTCACTAGTGTCTGAGGAGGCTCAGACATTCAGTGTGTTGTACTCAAGAGCATGCATAAAAATATGCGGAGGGATTTGTATGAATAATAAATACAGACAGCACTGTAGAGAAACAGATTCAAAATTATTGGATGCCAAGTCAACCGACCACTTCTATCATTAGGAAGGACGTTTCTACGGTGGCCCTGAGAGGTCAAATGCACTGCAACTCAAGAATGCACCAGCAAAAAGCAAAATGCTGCAAAAGCACAAAAAAAACCCCACAATCAAGCTGAATAAAAGACAATAGAAAAACAAACCAAAACACAAAAGCTTATAAAAGAAGAAGAAACAGAAAATTCACAAAACACAACCAAAAGTGTTTTGGGGAGACTAAAGTAGCAGAAGTGGCAAGCTTACAGTGAACAGCTCATAGCTTACAGGTATCTTAGTGAATGATGCGATTAAAACATGCATCGCTGATGAATCCTCTGCTTTTTTTCTCAGTGCGATCCTTCACAGGTTTTGCTGTCTGTCAGGTTGTTGTGTCCCAAAAACTCTTTTTTATTAAGTGAAACTGTTTTTTTTTTATTTCTGTTGCATTTTATTCAACATTGATTGTGTTTTGTGTGCTTTTGCAGCATTTTCCTGTTTGCTGGAGTGTTCTTACGTTGCAGTGGGTTTGACCTCTCAGGGCCACCCTATATTTCACATTTTGTGTTTGTTCCCTCCAAGTCTAGACTGTTTTTGGGGAGAATAATGAAACAGGGGATAGCCTTTTGATTGTATTGAATGCTGTTTTCCTCTTTAAGGGAAAGCAGCATACCTCTCATCTTTGTGTTTGCCATAAGGAAATTGAAAATTAAGACTTTTATCTGCACTGTCATTGAGAGAAACCATGTAGCTGCTCCGTGAAAAAAGAGATCTGCTTTGTGGAGTCGTCTTCAGGCATCTGAGCTAATTTATCTGTTTGTTTTTCTCAGAAAAGCCAGCTGTTTAGTCTTAATTTGTCATTATATATGGTTAATGGTGTAATTTTCTACAGACAGGGTAAATCCTCTCTGCCTCTGTGAACTTCCCTGAGAACCCTCAGGTGGTCTTTGGATGTTTTCCACAGGGCTTAGTTGCCATTCATCCATCTTTTGGCTTTTCAAATGAAGCTGACAACTTTTCTCCCCCAACAATTTATCATCATATGCGCCCATTGACTTTGCTAAATCACTCAGCCCTGCTCTCCTGTCACATGTAGAGGGCTAATGGGGTCCACTTGAGATAACTGTTGTTTGACAAGGTCCGTCTCATTCCTCTGTTTTAACAAGCGGAGCACCCAAAACAAATTTGAACAAAAGGGGTTGCCTCCACAGCACGATTACATACCTGCACGATACTTCCCAGAAACAAACACATATACATGATTAATTATTGCTGATATTTCTTTTCTATTATAGCACATGTTTTATATTGATCTTTTACTGTGGCAAATTAATAATAATCAAATGATTGCTCTGACTCTGGAAATGATTGATCATACTTACTTCAGTTTGGTTATTTAGAGTACATGGGGTACGTTTGATTTTTGTATGATTTCATAATTTTCCCTCTAAAAATGATCTATTTTATCCAGCCTGGCTGGATTTTACTTTGTAAATTATCTTTTGTTGATTGATTTTTATCCACCAGTATTTTATTGCTTATATTTGTACTTTTAGTGTAGTCGGGTGGTATATTTTTATTCTATTCTATTTTACGAGTTTTTTCTGTTTTAATATTATTAAGATACTACACAAAGTTTGCCTGAGATTAAAAAGTCCTTTTCGCTCGTTTTTTAATTTGCTTTTTATTATTATTATTATTTTATTCCTGGTCTAGTTTTCCTATAACCTCACCTCTTTCAGCCAACACTGTAAAATTAAAATTCCTCTCGCAGCGTGCCCTGAATGTAACTGATCAGCATCATATTGAGTTCAGTAGTCAACTGTTTTTCACTGTATGTCTGAAGACAATGATTGCTGAGGATCCTGTACGTTAGAACGTTTTTGCTTGTCATGTTCGTCCATCAGAGGCACGTAGAGGGCTGGACAGTTCCTCACAGCTCTTATAACACTCTGACCTCTTGTGTGTCCGTTAGAGAGAAGGTGCTATCTCACCTAGCCCTCTATTCTGTCCACCACAGATTAGTGGAGATAACTTTCAAAGGACTGTACTCCACTTTGAACACGTTCGCCTGTATTCAGCTGCCCTTTTGGCTGCTGAAATGATAGCTTTTTGTTTTTTTATGTGCCGTTTGTTTCAGTTCTATTTTGTTTTTTTTCACCTGGTGCTTCCTGTCATATAAAGGAAATCTGTGAAAGTTTTCTTTCACTGAATTTTCTGGAAATATAATCATACTGTTGTGAGACCTTTCCTCCAATGAGCAACTGTTTGACCTGTGATTATGGTTTTTGCTTTTGTAATCCCAGGTGTGTGTGTGTTTTTTTTTCTTTTTTTGTCTATCTTTTCAATAATGTGGTTAGCGTAACTGCATGTGTGGAGACACTGTTGTCTTTGCAAGTGCTGTGTTAATACTTCAGAGTACTCTGAACGATGGTTATTGTGATGAGCAACTTTTTGCAATTTTGTGTGCTTTGTTAGTCACTTCCTCTTATCTACTTTCTTACTTTGCCAAGTTGCTAAACCCAATTAAACACACTCAAATTCTATTGTATGCGTACCTGTCATTTTGATGGAAACTGTGGAATAATTATGTAATACAAAATCTGCTCGGGCAAGTCTAATTGTTTTGGCTACTCATGTAGGCTGTTTATCAAAATGAAATATAATTGTTAATGTTCAGAGAGTCTCAGTGTAATTATGCTGCACATCAGTTCATCAGTGTCCCTGCTCAGTCATGGATCTAATGAAACAATGTTATATAACCAATCTTTAGGCTATGCTGAAAATCTTTTAACATTTGGTGAGAGTCTGGCTTTTTGCATTGTGCCTTTATGACTTCTTTTCTGGTTTTTAATCAACCACATCATGCATTGTAGCAACACCTGCGATCAAGCGTGGCACTAAAGCTGGCGTTTTGCATCATTTATCTGATCTAAAAGCTTAAAAACATATCTGTGCATTAAAAAAACCCACTAATTCTTGTTAAATGTTGTCTGTTGCAATAAAAACAACAACACAATTTTGCACCACTGTTTACAGGTGCCCATTTAAACTTTTTAAGTTACCAAGACTTTCAGTTTTTTACATCATCTGGTGATTTTTACTTGCCTCTATTTAGTAAACCTCAGAAAATACTGAATGAAAGATTGCACTGAGTTAGAGCAGCTAGTGAAATACTGGCTATGTTGGACGATGCTATGACTTTGACTTGTCATAAACCAGCAGTAATGTTTTTCAGGTATTTCGTTGCCACAGAGGGAGGCACAAGAAACAGCGCACAGTAACTGGCAGCCACATTCTGAATTAACTGCAGTTGCTTTACTGACTTTGCAGAGACCTGAGGGAAAAATGTGTTACAGAGCTTCCTGCTGAGGCATACAGGACGCTTAATTCTTTTATTCAAATCGAGGTCTATCTTTTCTGGCTTGGTTTGCGGTCTTTGATGTTACTTTCAAGCTATGTGCTGCAACTCTCTCGCACACCCACACACTAATGGGAACAGCTATCTTTGCCAGTCCAACGGTGCATACCTCACATCATAAGCAGACCACACATTTTGCCAAAAAGCACACTGCCAGTGTTGTGTGTTTTCATGTGTTGTTTTTTTTTCTATTAGTTTTTCTTCCATTCTATTGGTCGGGTCCTCAAATGGCGCCGGAGGTTTGCTGATAGCATCGCCTGTTGCAACCACATGAAGAGACAGCCAATTACACCATTAGTAGTGAAGGAACGCGACATCACAGCAATATATTAGAATGACGCACACAAACATATTAAAAGTCTCACATGCTTTTCTGTGCACCTGCATAAAGTGTCGCAAAGTGTTCTCATGTATTTAAAGCAACCATCACTTAATTTAAAGACATTTAGATGATAGTCACACATAGCATGCGCACAGAGTTGCCAACTGTGCACCTAAAGAGTTATTGGTCACATGGCAGAGTTTAATAAAAGCTCTTTTGTACCAAAGTTACATAAAAAGTAAACAAAACTGGCTTAAAGGCAGACATTATACAGTATCAGCACTTTATTTGATTATGATTACACTTTTCGCTGATCCAGATTTCTTTTGAGACAGTTTTAATGCTGAACTTTTGGGTTTCGGCAACTGTTCTTTAACATTCTGTGACTCCTTATTTGAAAAATGCCCACCCCGTTTTATCTCCTCTATCACATTTCCTCCATCAGGCATGAGTCATTCAGGGTATAAAGGGCAAGTCACCATTCTGAAGTAAATATCCCAAGTCAGAAATAGGAAAAGAAGGCTTCAAACATGACTTTTCTTGCAGGATGTGTTCCTTTACACAGCGTTTTCTAAGAGGATAAATCAGGCTTGCCTTACATAGTGGAAATAAACCACTGTAACAGGATATGGACTGATCCTAGCTGCAGAAAGTGCTGGGGTGGGAATATTACCATCTGTTTGTCTGAATGCATCTTTGCGTGAAATCTGCCCTTATGTTTAGGAAATTGCATGAGTGACACAACTTACTAGAAATTTGTCTAACTTCACTGGTATATTTATCCTGCAACGAAATGAAATATGACATTAGGGGAGTCATAACTGGGTGTTAATGTCAGAAATATCTGGGATATGTCTGCCCAGCCATAGACTTTATGGGAGGGAAAAAAATCATTGGCTAAAAATATTAGCCGCAAAATACACAGGCTATTCACTTGCAAAAAGCGCAATAACAGCTACAAACACACGCCTGTCCTTGTGGCAGAGGAGCTCTAGCAGTCTGTTAGACACGACACTCTGCTGCCTGTCCAGTAAGTGGTGCAGAGGGTGGTCAGGGTCATCCATGATGACCACCACAGCTTTAAAAGTGTCAATTTTGCAGCCAATCACAAAGCCAGCCCTTCTAATTAAGTTTATTCAGTCTGTTGGTGTCGTCCTTTGCTGCTTCCCACAATAAAATATACTGCATTGACTGCAGCTGCCTGATAGAAACAAAAACATTTTGCTGCACAGCTTCCTTAGAAAAGAGCCTGCTCATCCCCGTTTTGCATCCTGCCTCTGTGTTGGTCTTCCTGTTTAGCCTGGTGTTGATGTGGACCAGGTACTTGCACTCCACCACTACTTTATTTTAGACGTGGGTCGTGTAGCTGTCCTCTTCCTCCTGAAGTCAATCACCAGTCACTGTACCTCTGGTCAGTTTCCCAGGCCTCTCCACACAGTCATGCAGCAGTGTGAGCCTACTCTTACCCATCACTGATTCATCTGTCAGGCAATCAGTAATCCATGAGTTAGTGGACACGTTTACTGACATTTACTGTAGCTTCTCTCTCAGAGGCAGCAGCTGGTTCGTGTTAAATGGTGATCTTTACCATGGAGCAAATGCATTGCAAATATGTTTTTTTTTTCACTAAAGGGCCTTAACAGATATTTGACAAACCCCTGACTTGGGCTTGAGAATAAAGGCCAAAAACTTCATGAAAGCATCCTGAATCAACACATGCATTCAACGTAAATGCATCTCTCCATCTTTTGAGGCAGCTTAAGCATTTGGACTTCTGTCCATCCTGAGCGGTTCTCAGACAGCTGTTAAAGCAGTGGTTATTGATGTTTTAAGTTCACCTACATCATCAGTGTATCGTCATTTTGATCTGGACCACTGAGAACCTAAAAACACTGCACCATGATGACGACAGAGAAATACTATAACATGCTCTTCATGTGTCTTAGCCACGTTAACAATGTCTGTAACTAAGTTACACTGGAATATGAATGATGGATGTTCATGTGTTTATAAACAAACGTATACTTCAATTAAAGGTTCAGGGTTTTGTTTTCATTTTACTTCTACTGTAAAGGCGAGGCAGAGGGACTTTTGGTTTGTGTTTTCTTGTGTCTTTATAAAAGAAACGAAAATGAAATCCTGAATGTGTCTCAAAAGTAAGTCCATATTTGTTACCTTGGAAACATAATAAAAGGCTATCTGTAGATGTGCTCTGCTTTACAGTATGACTCATTCAGTAACAATGTTGCTTGCATAGGGAAGGTCCTGATGCTTCTCTGTATTTTCTCTCTTTTTCCTGCATATCGAAAGATTATGTCAAACTCTATTATACCTGTAGGTTTACGCGTGAGTGCAAATAGGATTTTTGGTGTGTTCACATTTAATTGGTGACCTGTCCAGCATGTTTTCCCTCCCTCTTACTCAGTGCATGCAGGGATGGGCTCAATCACAAATGCTGGCAGAGAAAATAATAAATAGATAAATGATAGTAATGCTTGAAGAATAATGCATGACGAACTGCAGATGAATGCCATTTTTATTCAGAAAAGATTAACTGACCCATCCTTATTCTTGGGGCGTTAGAAACTATGCTTTTGCCAAATACTGTGTCACATTTACACCCAAGGTGTCCTCTGACAGCAGTGGTGATGCAACAGTGACTGTATAAACGTTCAGGATTAAGGAACATGCACTAGCCCAAACCACAATCTATAGCCATATAGTTTTTGGTGCCCAAACTCAGCCAAGTGCTTTTACACTTGTAAACTTAACCAAGGTCCTTTTAGTGTCTGGACCAAACCGATGGAGCAACAATGGCACGCAAAAAACATGCTTCCTGGCTAATAATCTCATTGTACGTCCTGTATAGTGACAATAAAGGCATTCTATTCTATTCTGTAAACCTGACACAACATTAGAATCAGCTACTAATGACTTGGGGTTGTTAATATTATCAGCGAGGCAACGCCGTGATGCAGGAGCTGTGACTAAATTTAAGAAAATATAAAATTCTAAATAAAGAAGTGACAGGAAAGTTAAAGCTACATATAATAAATATTCTTTGTCTTAACAGTGGATCAAACATCAGTGTCTAATGGGAAATGTGTTGCTGCAACTCCACTGTTTTGGCTCAGTTTTTGCTGTTCTCATGACAACCCATTGTACACTAGCCGGTGCACTACCCTGTAACAAACACATGCCTGGACACAGCTGAATATTTATTGGACTTATTACACACCTTATTATCAGGCATGAGCTGCTGGTGTTACAAGAATAACACTAATGACTCGGGCTTAAACTAATTTACCAGAGCTGCAGGAATAGTTTCAGCTAAAAACAAAAACAACACTTATGGAGGACAAACAGAAACTATCATTTTTTGTCACCTCCACGCCCACCCCCGTCCCACCCCGTGAATCATGAATTTACTGTATTAACCACATTTTTTGTAAACGCTGATTTCTCTTCACCTGCTGAATGAAGAAATCACTTAAATAGAACCTGTCTGACAAAGCGAAACAGGCAAAAAGATTTCAAAAAGCAACACATCAGGCCATAATCTAAAGAAGCAGAGGAGATACAAAGTCACTGACTTCTATCAGTCTGGAAAGGGTTATGAAGCCATTTCTAAGGTTTTGGGACTCCAGCAAGTGAGAGCAAAACTTGGAATAGTGATGAACTTTCCCAGGAGTGGCTGACCCACCAAAATTAACAACAACTCACCCAGGAGGTCACAAAAGAACCCAGAACAACAACTAAAAAACTGCAGGCCTCACTGGCCTCAGTTAAGATTCAAAAAGTTCATCATTTCAATTTTGGGAAAATATTCTGTGGACTGACGAGACAAGTTAAACTTTTTGGAAAGTTTGAGTCCCGTTAGAGCTGGCGTAACACTAACACAGCATTTCATAAAAGAGCATCCCACCTACACTCAAACATGGTGGTGGTGGTGTGATGGTCTTGGGCTGCTTTGCTGCTTCAGGATGACTTGCTTTATGGAACAAGGAATTCTGCTCTCTATCAGGAAGTCCTGAAGGAGAGTGTCCGTGCTTAGAAGCTCAAGAGCACGTTATGCAACAGGACAATAATCAGAAACACACCAACAACTCCACTCTGCATGACTCAGAAAGTGAAAATGAAGTTTTTAGAGTGGCTGAGTCAAAGACTGGACTTAAATCAGATTGAAATGCTTTGGTTAAACAGGCTGGTTTCCTACAGGAGCTTATCTGCACTGGAAACGATATATCTCTCCAACAGAAAGAGTATCTTGAACACACACACGCACACACACACACACACACGCACACACACACACACACACACACACACACACACACAGAAACCTGTTACTTAAGTTTTGTTGCAGCTGGTAAGATGAGATGAGCTGATTTTAAACTATATCCAAAAGAAAATTGTACTTGTGTGTGTGTGTGTACACGCGTGTTTATTGGCTAAATTACTTTACTGTATTTATTTATTCTTCTTGTTATGGACAAATAAACAACTCCCGCAATTATGATCCCTCTCAAATGACATCAGTCATAATTATTACTCCCCTTTCATTCCCCTCACAGGTGAAACTTACAATTTACTGATCATGATGGGAATTTTAAGATTGTGTTCATATAAACGCTAACATATTTAGAGTGTTTATTTGAGGTGTGATACACTGAGCTAGTGGGCAGATACAGGCATGTTTAAAAAAGAGGGTTAAGAATATTATTTATCTGAATTGTATTCTTCACTGTCTCGTTCAAGACTTTGCTTTTTTTTTAAATTCACGATTATTATTTGTTATATTTCTTTATTTCCAATTTTTTCAGAGGTGGTTAAATGTTGCATGGAATTTAAAATAAATGAACAAATAAACAGTTTAATTAACAGGAGGAATCAGTCTGTGACACGATTTTCTCAAGGACATTTCTACCAAAGCTTTATTAAGGTTTTTTTTGTAACTTTATCATCTTTATGGCCATTTTTTTCTTTTTGACTTCTTATGACCTCAGTGTGCCTCTTTAACACAGTACTTTCTGTCAATCATCAGTTTTAGACCTATCAATATTTCACTAACTGATGGGAAATGTAAATACTAACACGACATTGTAGTTGCTTCTAGATTAGAAGTCAATCCTCATTATGAATATCTTTCTTTTAGCTGCCTGGCAGCTAATAAATAATTCTTTATATCTGTCTCACTGACCCAGACAAAAACATTGAAGCTTTTAAGCGAGCGTCTCAACAATATCAGATCATCTGTGTAGCTTCTTTTCAGCAATACCGATACAGAAAAAAATCACTGCAGCCTGTGTGAGTGAACACCTACAGTAGCTTCCAGTATCAGAGGGAGTTACTGAAACTGGGAACCGCCGAACGAGTTTCACCCAAGCCAAACCAATAGCCTCGACCTTTGCCCTCTTGACACCTCGCGTGCCTTGAGGGCAAACGGCTCCTGTTCTTGGTGTCATCTACAACCTGCAGTGTGTCCCTTTTATCTCTGATACTCTTAAAACTAGGGCTGTGATGAGGTTAATCATTAGGTTAAAAAATGTTATGAGCACAAGAAGTGTACTTTAAGAGTCCTTTCGGTTTGGGCGCACCTTACTGAACAGAGAAATGAAACGTACTTGGAATTGTTAAAATGACCAGGAGTGAATCATTATTGTGCTTTTAAACCCAGCATGCAGTGAGACACACAGCGCTTCATCCCCGTGCAGAGAAGCAGTGGCAATACAAGCAGTGGCCCACAAGGCTTTGTACGTTTGCTCTGTTTAACCCTTGCAGTGCAGCAGTGAGACTGCAGTGAGACTGTGTAAGGGGCACAGGTGACTGACCTAAAATTGGTGACCGGCTTTAATAACCAGTTCTGGCCTAATAACACAAACACCTCTGGAAAGGAAGTCAAAAATATGTGCTATGCCCTGATTTTACCTGCTGTCAATGTAACAGAGGGGGTCAAATTCGGGGTCAGAGCAGTTCTCAGTAATCTGCTGGACTTCACTCCCTGACCGCACATTCAGGTGAGAAGCACCTCTCTCCTTTCATCAACACTCTGCTTCTAAGTAATAATCAGGGGGAACACAGCCAGTAAATCTGGTGACTTATTACTGTGACTTGATTATTATGTCTTTCCTTGGAACCCTTGCAGTACCCGGGAGCATGTTGCAATATCTCTTGTATTCAGGGAAGTGTTTGTTTGGTCAAAGTTACCGACCTCAAGCGTGACATGCTCTCCTTTTCTGAGCTCGTGGCCGTCTCACCTGTCACCCTGTGACAGTAAAATACAGCTCGTCTTGATGGAGTGACTTCTCATCCTCTTGTCTCTTGACACACTGAATTCTGTGCCTGCATAACCAAAGTTACAGTGTTAATGATTCCTTAATCTCCCCACTCCCTCCTGTCTTTACTTTTCTCTGCCACCACTGTGATCCTTCCTCCTGTCTCTCCTTACAGCTGCCTTCTTTTTCACCTCCTTTCACTCTTGTTCTTTAGAGCTCCGCTGTCTCAGCACCTGCCATGCTGAACTCCAGGATGAAGGGGGGGAAAATGCCTTCAGATGGTACGCTAACCACAAGTGGAGCAGAGCACGCGCGCATGCAGGCACTCACCAACAGCTGTGCATCCATGGTTTCAGACGTTCCAGTGACCCACCTGCACCTACACCGAAACTTTAACCTGAACCTGATTATTTCACCAGACTAAAGAGTTTATGTTTGATTTTGTAAACTGATTTATGTCCCCACAATGCAAGCAGCGTGATTACACAAGCATACAAGCTCCCGTCATGCCTGCAGCTCCTCGCGTTCAGTTTGTGGGTTTTGGTGTTTACATAAAGATCTACTTGCAGAAAAATCCAATAGCCTAAAATGTTCTTGCCTCCGGGGCACGACTTTTCATAAAATGTGTATATCTGATAGCTCGTCAGCTCACTGGTTTACACTGGAATGTAATTCATGCAGCAAGAAATCAACTCCTGGCACCCTAAATTCAGTCAGTGGTGAGCAACTTTTGAGCAACTGGAGTTACTCATTCTCCAGGTCCCACAGACAAAAATATATTGTATTTTTATAGCCTTTACTTGTCCTGGTAAAAGCCTATAAATGCAACAAAAAAAATTTTTTTCAAGAGTGAGCTGGCCAAAACAACAGGGTGCGAACATCCAATCACAGAGCTGCCAGCCCAGGTTTAGTAACACACCACACGCTGTGGTGGAATGCAGTTCAAATGATGTAATCTGAAAAGTAGTCTTCTCCAGAAAGTCAGATGGTATAACCATAAACAGTGATTAATCTATTCAGAGGTAAGCGTGCTAATTGTTATCGCCCGCTTACTGAATAATTTGTCCCTTCCACATTAAAGCCGTTGAAGCAAAACAGCTTCGTGCTCAGCCGTCAGTTCTCAAACATCTTATGAAGAAACAATTTAACATACAACTTCTGCAAATGTGGCTGTCATTAAAATGAACCAGTGATGCTGTGCTTACATGATTGAAGATTTATAGGTTAACCCTGTGGAGTCGAGGCCCGCTTAAGGTTAGAATTACTTCAATCTCCAATGGTGTACCACTTATTTGAACATTTTAAGGGTGAGGAGACGCACACATAGTTTATAGCTGACAACATCTGAGTGACTCCTAACAGATATCATCTATGTATGATAAACAAATACATTCCTGACAGTTCTGTCACTGTTAAACTGAATCTGAGTCACTGGACAAAGGAAGCTGATTAAAATGGATGTTTTTTTTAAAAAAAAAACCCTGAATTGTATCAACTATGCAAAGCCTGATAAAAGAAATCCTTTCGTGGCCACTTTTGTAAAATGTGGTTGATGGCTTGAAATAGGTCATCAGTGTTTTGCACATGTTGGGGATGGAGAGCAGCTGATAAATCATAATATTAAAGAAACTTGGGACAAAGCTTTATTCTTTTAATGTGAAGGTTTTCATATGTTAAAATATTCTATTTTAAGTAGCATTAGCAAATCATTTATGTTAGCTGGGTAATAAAAATGGGTAGTATATGAACAGGATCTCAGGCCAGTGCTTTAGAGGGGCTTCCAAACACAACAGATGAATATACTTTTTATTGTCCCAATCATTAACCTTTTTCAGAGAAATGTTCCCATGGATTCACTCTTTTCACTGTAAGATGCGAACAGTGAAACATCAAGGGTTAAAATTTCATACACAGATGGGTTTTTTTTTTTCCGTAACAAAAATGGAACAAAAACAGAGACACAGTGATTTTCATAACAGTGCTGAATGTCCTCTAAAAGTTTTCAGGGTTGCAGCTTTGTTATGAACCGCTCAGCCGAGCATGCCTGAGGGAATAAAGTAAGTTCTCACAGGATACCACAGCTCATAAATACATCAAATTAAAAGAAAAACAAGTGTGTGAGGTTTTAGAATGCATTAATGTTAATGAATGTACTCAAAGATTGACAGCCAATCATAGGTTAAAAAAAAGGACATTTGGTCCTGTAATACAACAAAATGAAAAGTGAAATATCCTGTGTGAATAATTACAACAATTCTCACATAAAATCTCTTTCATGAGACAGCGAGACGACTCTCCAAGTGGTCCTCTTGTCCTTCGCAGTGCAATTTTCAAAACAAAACGTTTGCGTTTACGTCGTCATGTCCAGCTGCAGGATAAAAAACAAGCCAGACAAAAATCCATTCAGATTTCAGCCTGTAATTTTCCTGAGAGTTCTGCACCCATGCATTTCACTGCGCTGCAAATAAAGTGAGGGATGGAAACACTTGATGATCAATGGGAACACTGCATACCCACAAAACATGTGGACAGACGTGAATAGCATCATGAGAAGGACAGAATAATACGTTCATTGATATCAGTGACAAAAGGGGTGAATGTGAGCGGGCATAGTGTTCATATGTGTATCTTTTATGTGTGTCAGTGCAACTGTGGTGTTGACGTACATACAAGGCATGACTTGACTGAACTTTTTCAGTCACAGGTCAAATCAAATCAAATCAATTTTATTTATACAGCGCCAATTCACAACAAATAGTCGCCTCAAGGCGCTTTGTATTGCAGGTAAAGACACTACAATACTGCAGAGAAAACCCAACAGTCAATACGACCCCCTATGAGCAAGCACTTGGCGACGGTGGGAAGGAAAAACTCCCTTTTAACAGGAAGAAACCTCCAGCAGAACCAGGCTCAGGGAGGGGCAGTCATCTGCTGCGACTGGTTGGGGCTGAGGGGAGAGAGAGAGGACAAAAAAAACATGCTG
>VUQK01043995.1:5680-17162 GCA_015106715.1 Bujurquina vittata
GCGTGTGCGCACACACTTGCAAGCACCCACAGCAAACCAAGGTTTACTGTGTTAATGTTTGCAGATCTCACAGGGGTGCCCAATCAGTGCCGTGTCTCTGTTATTGATCATATCATATGCCGTTTTTCATCTGAAAACATTCGAGTAAACAGGGCCTTAGTCAATTTCTACTTTACACTGCTAGAAAATCATTAAGAATAAGATCAGTTCCTAAGGATTTAATTTAGCTGGTTTCTAAGTATGAGCAGCTTTATAAATTGCAATAAATCTATGAGAATAAACAATCCAACAGGTTCTTCTCTTTTCATCCTGCTGCAGTCAGCATCTTCTGTTGAAAATGTTTTCAGTTTCAGTGCCTGGAGTGCTGTGAAGCTGCACCTTACTGCTGCTGATGTTCTCTGAATGAGGAAAAATAATATGAATATAGAGTTGCATTATCTCTGGCTCAGTCAGTCATCTCAATTTATAGTTTTTACAGGACTTTATACAGTACTTAACTGATTATCAGCAACTGTGACCACCTCTTTATTAAAAGAAAAAAAAAGTTTTGGCAGTTTGCTGGAGGATTCAGGTGTGAGATGGGCACATTGCTGTTATTGAGTCAGCCTCTGTATACGCGTTGCAATGGCTCAGTAAACCTCCAGACCTCAACCCATCTGAAGGCAGTACCTTAAGAGAGCTATGCATTTATGACTGCCCACAAACCTCAATGAACTGAAGCAACGCTGTAAAGAACAGTGGGACAAAGTTCTTCTATAAAGATTTAAAACAGAAAATTATTCAAGTTACTGCTGCTAAAGGTGGTTCTACAAGCTGGTGACTCATGGTGGTGTGTTTAGTTTATCACAGAACTGCATATTTCTGTGAAACCAGAGCTGCTACTATAATGTCTCCTATGGTTAAGATAAACACACTATATTGTCAAAAGTATTCACTTGTCTGGCTTCACACCCATTCTTAATCCATAGGGTTCAATATGTCATCACCCCACCCTTTGCACCTATAACAGTTTCAACTGTGCGGGGAAGGCTTTCAAAAGGTTTAGGAGTGTGTTTATGGCCATTTTTGACCATTCTTCCAGAAGTCCATTTGTGAGGTCAGACAATAATGTTGAGTGAGAAGGCCTAGCTCACAGACTCCACTCTAATTCATCCCAGAGGTTGAGGTCAGGACTCTGTGCAGGCCAGTCAAGTTCCACACCGAACTCACTGTGCACTGATGTGCAGTCATGCTGGAACAGGAAGGGGTGATCCACAAAGTGTTTCCACAAAGTTGGGAGCATGAAATTGTCCAAGATGTCTTGGTATTCTGAAGCATTAAGAGTTCCTTTCAGTGGAACTAAGAGAGTGAACCCAATTCCTGAAAAACCCAGACTCACCCATCAGATTGCCAGACAGAGAAGTGAGTCATCACTCCAGAGAACACGTCTTTACTGCTCTAGAGTCCAGTGGTGGCGTACTTT
The DNA here is from genome assembly GCA_015106715.1 of Bujurquina vittata. NCBI lineage: Eukaryota > Metazoa > Chordata > Actinopteri > Cichliformes > Cichlidae > Bujurquina > Bujurquina vittata. Next base: position 7,143 of record VUQK01043995.1, read on the forward strand.
ACACCACTGAAACGCAATGAGGACATGTACAGTCCAATAAACTAAAAGTATGCAAGAAAGAAAAGGAAGTCTGCACACCAGAAAAGCTCCTGGATGATAAATTTAAACTTTTTTTTGGTGTGTGGACTTCCTCTTCTTTCCTGCTTTACACCACTGCATCCAACGCCTTGCATTGCTCTTGGTGATGTAAACCATGGAAACCTATTCCATGAAGCTCTCTACCCACTGTTGAGCTAATCTGAAGGCTACATGACGTTTGGAGGTCTGTAGCAACTGTAGAAAGTCGGTGACCTCTGTGCACGATGCGCCTCAGCATCTGCTGACCCCACTGTCATTTTACGTGACCTACCACTTTGGGGTCGTTCCCAACCGCTTCGACTTTGTTTACATACCACTAACAGTTCACTGTGAAATATTTAGTAGTGAGTAAATTTCATGACTGTTGGACAAGTGGCATCCGATCATTGTACCACACTGGAATTCACTCAGCTCCTGAGCGCGACCCATTCTTTCACAAATGTTTGTAGGAGCAGTCTGCCTAGGTGCTTGGTTTATACACCTGTGGCCATGGAAGTGATTGGAACACCTGAATTCAATGATTTGGATGGCTGACTGAATACCTTTGACAATATGGTGTATGTTGTAAAATACAAGTCAGATTTTTATTTCATTTTATGAAGTCTGCACAAGTAAAAGTAAACAAGTACACGAGATGTTTTTCTTTGACAGGTAACACCATTACAGAGATTGGTGCAGCTTACATCCATGGCCCATCTGAGGAGAACCCAGTGTTTTGTCTGGCTCGTGACTATGGCCTCCTGCCTCCAGAAGCCCTCAACCCAGAGAACCAGGCCTTAGACGTTGATGAAGATCCTCCCTGGGTTCCCAACTGGTTCAGCAGTTCAGGTGACGGAGAAACACAGCAAGTGTACTTTAACAGTATACAGTCTGTCAGTAAGACAATAAAAATTTGATTGATGATAGAACTTTAAATTCTGTCCTAAAGGTAAGAAGCTGAGTGCTGAAAGCATGGAACCCGCTATGGATATGTTTCAGGAGATTTTGAATAATACTTCCCAATTTCATAATCGCAAGAATACATCCTGGACCAGTGTAGGACATTTCATCCGAACAAAGGTACAGTGTTCTGAATTATGTTCATGTTGTTGATGATATAAAGCCGGAATAAAAAAAAAAAAAAAAAGCTCTTGCATGTCTGTGTGTTGAAACTTGGCATTTTTGTTGCAGGCAGAGAGGCAAGCAGCAGGAAGGTGGAAAAATAAGGATGAAACTACCAGGAAGCTGCTACTGTCCGCCTTAAGCACCATGCTAAAAGTGGAATGCTGTGGAAGTGCAACTCATAGCATGGATGACCTAGACCTGGCAGGGTTTTCCATGTACAAGGGCCTACGTGGAGTGGACTGCACATTCCCGAGGTTTGAGCGCCATCATATAAATAAAGGGATTTAACATAAATGTCAGACTAAAGCATTGTGTGCTTTCTACCCTATTTGTAATTTATTTACTGTGAAGCTCCTCTGTAGCAGTTTAAGTTTATTCCATCACACGTGTTACTATTAAACAGTAAAGTTGTAATGACTTATTAAAGTGGCAATAATTTAAATCCTTAGGCAGGTAGTAAGTGTTTATTTTTTTGCCTTTTGGTTGCACTGTGTGTGAGAACCTGCTGCTGAATCTCAATAGTTTACTAAATAGTGAGCAGTAAATGGACACTTGCTGTCATTGTTGTGTGTGTGTAATCACTTCTACACAACTTTAAACAGCATTGATTTTCACATCTAGTCTAAAATATGTATCTACTGCAGATGCTACTATATCACCGTTCATTATATGACTACACATAATATGCATCCAAGGAAATTTTTTATTCATTGTCTTGCAGGGGGTTTGAGGGCCTAATTGACAACTTGATGTCAGAACTCCCCTCTGATCTGGTGACCTACAATTGCCCTGTGCGCTGCGTCCACTGGAACAACACAGAGCGTGGCTCAACTGCTGTGACGGTCGAGTGTGAGAATGGGGAGAAGATTCCTGCTGATCATGTTATTCTCACAGTGCCTTTAGGTAAACTTCTTTTCATATACTATATAATGTTTTTCATCTCAGTGCAATTAATAAAGTATTTATAAATTAGAACTTCTGTCAGAGTTTAGTCTTGATGTTTTGTTTTTTTTTGTTTTTTTTTTAGTAACCTTAATTTAACAACGGAGTGTCCCCCTGCTGCAATTTAACATAAATTTACTTTTTGTCAGGGTATCTGAAGAAGCACCATTCAACTCTGTTCAGTCCTCCTCTCCCGGCCCACAAGGTGAAGTCCATTGAGACAGTAGGATTTGGAACGTGCGACAAAATATTTGTAGATTTTGAATCGCCGTGGTGGGATGATGACTGTGAGGTGATCTACCTTGCATGGGAGAATGAGGTTTGTAGTGCAGTCACTGGAATAGTTTTATAAGTATATATGAAATATGTGTGTGTTTTTACAATGTCTCAAGAATAATTGACACGATTTTAAAGATGTGAACTTGTTTATTTGTTTGTTTGTTTTTTTCAATTAACATGATGCCAAATAATACCATAAATAATCTCACCATGTTCTGGAGCGAGAGATCAGTGATTATATAAAACCCTTTGTGTCTTCAGGAGAGTTTGTCAGACCATGTGTCAGATGTGAGCAAATCCTGGATAAGGAAGTTGGTGTCATTCACTGTGCTTAAACCTAATGAATCGTAAGTGACACATTAACCTGAGGCACAATGGCAATTCTTTCCTGTGTAATATTTCCTTTGGAATTCAAACCAGCAATGCGGCTTCTCTTGTTAATTAATAAACTCTCAGGGGTAGCCATGTTCTCTGCAGCTGGATTTGTGGACATGAGGCAGAATACATGGAGACACTTCCTGAGGAGGAAGTCAGACATTCAATCACAGAGCTTGTCCGCACATTTACAGGTGAGTCTTATATCTGTGGACATGTCAAAAACTGATAACACTCTAACTTATCTGTAACATATTAGTTTTGACAAAATAGTTTATTTTAGATTTGTGAAACCAGATTAGAATTGAATCTATAATTAGGAAGTGAAACCTTCTGGCACAAAGATGTACATGTTAGACTCAGTGTTGAATGGGCGCCATTAGAGCAAAAGCTCCCTGGTTCGAGCTCAGTTCGAGCACAGACTTGGGCATTGCGTCAGGAAGGGCACCTGTAATAAAAATCTGCTAAATCAAATATACAGAGCTACACTACCTGCCGTGGCAACCCCCTTGTAAGAAGAAGGGGGGGGGCATAAGAAATTTTCTTCTTAGGTAACTGATCCATAACTATTTCTTTTTGTTGTTGTTGTTGATTGTAGACGCTTATGGGAGTCGATATTATGCTGTATTGAGCGGTGAACTGCCATTCTGCTTAATAAACCGGAATGTGTGAGAGCAGATTCAGATTTAGCCATTTCACTAGATGTTGTACAAGGCACTGCCTGAGGAAATGAGGTCGCAAATAGTTACTGATATTCAGGATTCAAGGATGGAAAAGTGTAACTGTCATAAACAGAGAGAAGGTTTTACGACATAATAAAATTCTTAGCTGTTTTTATTACAATGGTGTGTGCATTATTTCACTGTGTGGATTAGATTTCTGGAGCTCTTTGTTTCTAAAGTGTGTATTTGTGTGTGTTTAGGAGACTCTACCATCACACCAAAGAGAATCTTGTGTACCCGCTGGTTTACTGATCCCTGGACGTACGGTTCCTACTGTCACCCAGCAGTAGGCTGTACACCCAAAGACCTGAAGAACATGATGGAACCTCTGCCCTCAAAGGGAACTCTGTCACAGGTACTCATACAGTACTGTGTAAAAAATCTTGAGCCTTATATTTATTTGTACTTATGCTATTTTATGCTGCTTTGCTTAGAGTTAGCATACTGTGCAAAAGTCTTGAGCCACACCTCATTTACTGCTTCCAGAGAGCCAGATAGAGCCAGGTATTTGCTCATAAGTTTGCATATCTCAGCACGGCAAAAGCAGAAAGTCATGCCCTTAAGAAACAGGAAAAAAAAGTCTAATCCAAATATTGACTTTCAAGTTCATATAATTCACACTCTGTTTTTGCCTTATACTGTGTTTCCATGATTGCACATGTTTCAATAAATCACTGCACCCATTTTCCTTGTAAAATAGATCTTATTTTGTTTACAAAATTCCTACATTCAGTATACAAGTGGAGTGAGAACAAAAGACAACAGGAGTCATACTGCGCAGGGAATTACTGACTGACAAAGAAGTGACAAAATATAACCTTGAAAAATATTTCTGTTTTCCTGCTTGTGTGTTTCAGCCCTTGCAGGTTTTGTTTGCTGGGGAGGCAACTCATCCTTGCTTTTACTCCACTGTCCATGGAGCACTTCTCACTGGGTGGCGAGAAGCTGATCAACTCATCACTCACCACTGGGATTCCGATAGTTCATGAAGTCCCTCTAATCAAAGAAATTATTGGGTTTCTTTTATCTTATCTTTTTGTCTGGCACTAAAAATCACAATGTTGAATATGGGAACAGAGAGGGCTTGTGGCATCAGTGTGTTGAAATCTGGAGCTCTACTGGGATTAAAGGTTGACACATTACATTATTATTATACATAATACAAAAGCCACTACTGACATGCTTCCAAGGAAACTTTCAGTGGTGGAGTAATATTAGTGGCAGCAATTGTGATTTTGGTGGGGGTTGGGTGTTTGTTTTGTTAGTTTTTTTTTTTTTTTTTACAACTCCACCTAATAATTTTCAAAGAGTAATAACACTGAACAATTTTAGAACAGTATGAACAAATAAGAAACAATTACACATAAGCAGCTATGGCAATACATATATAAAAACAAAACCAGGTAGATCACAGGTAACTTAATAGTTTCAGGTGCGCAGTAGTTGCGCAGGTGCTTGGATCAAATTTGCTAAGCACAGCAGAGGACCCAGCAGGAACTGACTGTAAAGTAGAAAAGTGTGGGTTAATGAGACCATACTGAGTGTGAATCAGTTGAGTGGGACTAGCTAGAAAGGCCGAGGTTAGGTGTTTCCAGGACAGAAAAGACTATAAATGGGGAAACTGGCAAATGTGACTGAAGTAAGCTCAATTTAAAATAAAAAAAGAAAAATGCACATCAAATGTGCAGTATCGTCACTGTTCATAGTGGAAAGATCCATATAGGTAGAAATGCACCGTCTGAGCATGGCCTCAGTTTGAGGATGCATAATAAGCACAAAGTCTGGTTCAAATGAACTGTGTTAAACCACAGTAAAGACACAGTCTATGTAGATGCTTGTGTGTTTAGGCCTCATAGAGTGAGTAAAAGGACCACAAATGTGCTGTTTAATTCAGCTTCAGAGGAACTCCTTTTCCAAATAAAGATAGGACACCAAATCCCTGAACCATTTCATTAAACTCAAAAAAATGATTTGCATTGTCTAAAAAGAACCCTTCTAAGTATTTACAAAAATGTCTGCTTTGTTGTTTCAGATCAAGCAAACATGACTGATCACATTTGCTAATTAAACTATATAAATGAAAGGAGAAGTACTTCCTGATTTGTCACAAATGGACCAAAGGACTTTATATGTGGGCTGTATCTATCACTTAGTGTAACTATGTTGTTGATTTTTAATGAATTAATAAAATCATACATTAGCAAACCTCAATGCTGTTACTGTGTTTATTTATGCAAGTAACTTAATACAATACTAGCTAATTACCTTAATGTGGGTCCAGTTCAACCACAGACTATCTCTACACAGTCTGTGTTCTAATCCCCTACTGTCCCAAAAATGCAACATCTGTGATAAAACTCTATCTCATCAAGTAACTGATAATTTAATTAGTTATACCTACATTAGAGATACAACTTTAAAAATGAACTGATAAGGGGAGTCTGTGTGTTTTTTAAATACAAATATTTTCCTCAAAGTGAGGAAATAAATTCAGTACTCACTGAAGTGTACTGCATTTATTCTTTATTGGCTCAAGAGAGCCAATAAAGATAGGGAGCAGTTAGACTGAGCTGTCGCTAGTCATTTTAATATCTGATGATCATTTGTACAGTTTTTCTCCTTTCCATCATTGCAGGTCATTCCCTTTCCAGGTAAACCCTCCCCTTCACTCTTGCTGCATTCCTCCACCCAGTCCGCCTGCTCTCTCTTCTTCACCTCTTTTGTGCACTGTAAATACTGTATAATGACAATAGGGGCATTCAATTCTATTCTATTCTATTCTATGTATTTAGCTTCATCCACCTTCATTAGCTCTGCTCCTTACATCTTCACGTTGATACATGAAAACTGATCACGGGTTAGAAAGCCTTAAAAAAAAGAACCCTACAACATTGTTTGCCTTTCATAAGTCAAATTTCAGCTTACTAACTCAAACTTCTGAGAAAAAAACTTGAAATTTCGAGTTATTAAAAAAAGTTATTAAAAAGGCCATCTGTTGCAGTTGTGTATTTTATGTGAAATAATACAGTTTATTTATTGTGTGTATTTTATGTGTAATAATGCATAGTTTCAGTATTTAAATTGTATTTTCCACTTTATTTATTTTATCCTATATAATTAGCGCAGAGAACAAGACTTGGTCTGGAGTGGGGCATGCACAATTTCATTGTACCATGTACAATGACTATAAAGGCCTATTCTATTCTATTCTATTCTATTAAGTTGAAACTTTGAGATAATGACCCAAAATTCTGACTTATGTGTGGCCAAAAAAATGGTGTAGTTGCTTTGTTTGTGGGTGTTTCAGTGTGGAAACAAGCTTCCATAATTCAAGCCTTCTCAAAAATACGTTATTTTGAAACTCTTGACCGGAAAAAGTTTTGTTCGCTTCCCTCTAGAGGGAGTGCAGAGTTTGCAGCTGCTGGTCACCATGGGTGGACGGCGAGATGCGAAAGTAGTAATAATCGGATGCGGGATAGCAGGTATAGCAGCGGCACAGAAACTGGTAAAAGCTGGATTTCATCATGTGCGGATACTCGAAGCGACAGCAAGAAGCGGAGGACGAGTGAAAACCGGGCGGATGGGTGAGCAGCCGGCCCGCAGGGCTGTGTCAGTCCGCTTGCAGCCCCTCTTTGCTTCTGTGTTCAGGACATTTGCACATTTTCTTGCAGGGGGTCGTGGTGGGATTTTTAGCAATGGGAAGTTTTGCATTTCCTCACAGTAAGCGTTTGTGTTGGAGGTGATTGAATGAGCTGAATTTGAACTGCAGCATACAGGCGCGGATCAGGGACAATAGAAGAAGGACTTTGGCTTTTACTTTACAGTACAACTGTGTAATAACAGCTTTATAGAGACTTGCAGAAGCTGACAGGTTGCATAACGGTAACATAAAACGCCCCAGGGGCTGTAAATAATACTACGACAGTATTAACTAACAACTGTGGCCTCGGAGGACAAAGTGCACACAGCAATGCACAACACACCAGAAGAAACAAAGTGAGACACGTTTCTATCAAAGAAGCGCAACTAAAACACGTTACTATAAAATATATTTTATCATGTGATTACCAATCCAGCGCAGCTGTAATACAACAGGAGCATGGCAAAACGTATTGTGAGGAATATTTTTTACATTTCACAGTCCTAATTAAATAAATAAAAAGTTGTTTCCTTTTCTCCTTCTGCCATAAATCTTTGGTCTGTAGGTAATAATGTTGTCGAGATAGGAGCAAACTGGATCCATGGGCCCTCCGAGGAGAACCCTGTGTTTTGTCTGGCCCGTCAGTATGGGCTTTTGGATCCAGAAGCTCTCACCCCGGAGAACCAGGCCATGGATATCGGAGGGCATTCTCCCTGGGTTCCTAGATTCTTCAGCAGTTCAGGTTCAAAGAGTTTTATGTTTTTTTTCTGGATGATTTAAGGTTAGTAATGAGATAAAGAAAAGGGATCTGTCTGGCAACCACACAGTTCTGTCATCGAAGACTAAAAGGTAATAGAGTTAAAGGGTCTGTTGGAATTATTATATGAACTCTCATTATGAGTTATCATATCTAATGTTTTCATAAGCTGTATATTAATGTGGTTTCTTTATTCTGATAGACATGCTTGTGATAATTTTAAAGGAGCTTTTCGAAGGAATACTGGAACTCCTCATTGTTACAACGAGGACACCCCCGACCTCATATGCATACAAACAGAGTTGGCACATGAGTGCGAACACCTTTAGGTCACCTGAGGTTGCATCCATATATGGGGGACTGTGGGAATGTTGATTACTGTATGTTGTAACCAGAAACTCCTACAGTCATGTGACTTGCATTGTATGCAGATGTTAATAAAAGCTGGAGAAGCCAGCAGCTCGGTGAAGATTCTTTCCTCTGTGTCCGTAGGGACGCAGAGGAAGATTCCCTCCTCTGTATCCATGCGGGATGCAGAGGACTGCTTCCCTTGCAAGTAAAAAAGAGTTGTGCGTTTTTTTCCTTGTTTGTGAGTTGTTAAAATGATCTTGAACCTATCAGGGTCAAAAACTCTGTGGGGGTTTCTGTTTATGGGGATGATTTCATTTAACAACTGGATTTTTTAAAAAGGGAGCGATTCAGAGAATACTAAGTCTGTCTTGATAATTTTCATCAGATAGGAAGGAACAGCGTAAAACCAGCAGCAGAGCTCTGAACTGGACAGGAGGTTAAAAAAAAATGATGGATTTGTGGATTTTCCTGAGCAGTGTTCATGTGCAATGTGCGCAGGTCGGGAGCTGAAGGCTGAGGACATTTATCCCGCTCAGGAATTGTTTGTGGAGCTGATGAATGAAAGTTCTAAATTTCAGAGTCAAAGAGGAGAACCCTGGCCTAGTGTGGGAGATTTCATAAGGACACAGGTAAATTTCTGGCTGCGTGTTTGCTGCAAATCAGCTGTTAAGCGTCAGTGGCTTCTAGAATCACACACGACTTGAGGGTATCTTTTTTTTGCTCGTCATCTGGTGTAGGTACAACAACATGCAGCAGAGAAATGGAAAGATGCTGATGCAGCTACCAGGTCTCTGCGACTCTGTGTGATCAGTAACATGTTGAAGGTGGAGTGCTGCATCAATGGGACTCATAGCATGGATGAGATCGGCCTGGGGGCCTTTGGTCTATACAAGACTCTACCTGGACTGGACTGTACATTCCCAGGGTTCGTATGCCAACACTGACTTTACATAGTGCAAAAACAAGTATTTATTTTGTATGAAAAAAAAAGTCAACTGTCAAATTGATATATACCTTATCATATTATTCATCCTGTTAAATAAGGAATTAAAGTTATATTAAACATTCTTTCTTGTGCAGTGGCTATGAAGGTCTAATTCACAGCTTGATGGCAGAGCTCCCCACTGCTTCAGTGACCTACAATAAGCCTGTGCGCTGCGTCAACTGGAACAACACAAAGAGCGCAGACCCTGTGACGATCGAGTGCGATGATGGCCAGAGGCTTGTCGCTGATCACGTTATAGCCACCGTACCTCTCGGTAACATCCCGTGCATATGACGCTATTTTCCACCTCAGTGTGTGAAATTTGAGGTTCTGAGCTATAACAGAAAAGTTTTTCATTTTTTTAATTAATCAGTGTTACTTTTGATTGAAAAATTTTTTATGCTTGATGCCCTTCCTGATGCACTTGTTATGACCTTAAGCAAAACAAAGCAAAAACTTGCATATTTGCAACACCTTCACCATCATAATGTCAGGTTATTTTGTGGCTGAGTAAACTTAAAGTTAATGTGTTTTTTTCAGGATATTTGAAGAAGCACCACTCCACCCTGTTCCGTCCTCCTCTCCCTCTGCACAAGCTGCACTCCGTCCAGAGGCTGGGTTTTGGAACAAACAATAAAATATTTGTGGAGTTTGAGTCACCGTGGTGGGATGCCGACTGTGAAGTAATCTTCTTGGTGTGGGAAGATGAGGTGAGAGTTGTTGGCAGTGCATAAAGGCACACTCATTAGCCACTTTTTTTTTTTTTTTTAAAAAGCACTTTGTTCTT
>VUQK01043995.1:22178-35446 GCA_015106715.1 Bujurquina vittata
TTGGGGTTTTTTTATAGTTTTTAAATTAGAGATAAAAATATTTTAAAAAAAAAAATTTTTGTGGAGAGGACGGGGGGGGGGGGGGGAAGGGGTTTTTTTTTATTATAGAAAAATTTGAAAAAAAAAAATAAATAAAAATTAAGGGGAAGAAAACCCCCCAAAATAACTCAAAGCTTTGTGAATCAAAGTGACCCTTTTAACTTTGGTTAATGAAAGAGCCACAGATGAGACAGATTTTTCACTATTGTGTCAGTAAACAAGGCATATAGTTGTCAAAATAGGAGGTGGAACTGATCTGGGCGCTCCGCATGAGCTGATAAAAAAAACCAGGGCTAACTACAGTAATAATATATTTATCTATGCTAATGTTGCAAAATAACAGCAAAATTATGTAGTCCAATTCAGAGTTTGTTTACCAACTGGGAAAGACAGGCATTTCTAGTGCTTCAAGTCCTCCAAGCTTGTTTTGCATTTCCAAAATGTGGTCATGTGACGATGTGAAAATGTACTCAAAAGAAAAGAAAAAAATTAGCCTGTGAAGATACTCCTTAACATTAAGTACATCCCATTCTCTGGAAGAAACCCTGTGTTTCAGGACACACTGAATGTCAGACCACATTTGCTAATTCTTAACAAGATGGACCTCGCCGATCTATCCAACAAGCAGGTACAAAGTCTGGCTTCGATTTTAGCAGACTCACATGTCGGCATAATTTTTTACTGTACTACAGCTCTGAGTTTGCATTTACTCTACAGAGAATCCTGAAGAAGCTAGAAAAAGAAGGGATGAGACACGTTCTCTTCACAGACTGCTTAAAGCAGAGAGATGACAACATCAAAAAGGTAAAACTGGCGCTGTAATAAATATTTCACTATTTGAAGGAGCTGAGCAAACATGTCCAAACTATTCCTGTCTCTCTTCCTTAGCTGGTGCCAATGGTGATGGACATTATTGCAAGCAAACCACGCTTTAACAGGGATGAGGTATGCTTTCTCCAGATTGTTAACTTTGAAAACACATTAACCCACTCTGCCAGTTTACACTGTTTCTATATCACTTTAGATGGCATTTTTTGCCCAAGATATAAGGTTAGTCTAGAAAAAAATACCACAAGAAGCAAGTTGCTCACCAATATCTTATCTATTAAACAAAAATTCTGTTTCCTCAATGGAGTCAAAACCATATTGAAGAAATTTCTTTTCCTTTCCATCTATTAAAGTTTCTTACTATATATATTTTTTTGTATTTGTATTTATAATGCAACCACATTAACCAGAGTCATGTAAAACTTTTAGGACAAAAATTACTGCCTGATGGTGATCGGAGTGCCCAATGTTGGGAAGTCATCTCTTATTAACTCGTTGAGGAGAACAAACCTGAAGAAAGGTAAACTTAGAAAAGTTGTGGATTGAATTGTAGACTTCGATATAATTGTCACATCCTCATTAACAAGTGTTGTAATTATGCACTAATTTCAGGTCGTGCCTCTCGAGTAGGTGGGGAGCCAGGTATAACTAAAGCTGTCCTCACTAAAATTCAGGTGTGTGTGGCGGGCGGGGTTTTCTCAGTGCATGTTATCGAGTTTTGATGGGTTCAATTTTGTGGATGGGGTGAGCATCCGTCCCGTATTTATAACTGCTGCTGTCTTCAGGTGTGTGAGCGGCCCATAATGTACCTGTTAGACACACCAGGAGTCTTGCCTCCTAAAATTGAGAGTGTTGAAACAGGCATGAGGCTGGCCTTGTGCGGTATGCAGAATATTTTTTTTTCCTCTAAGACAATTATTGTTGGTTAGTAAATACGATGTGATTTGTTTTGATTTCTAAATAGTTGGATTTTGGATTAGTTAAAAATGCATTTTAATATTTATTTTTTTTTCTGCAGGAACTATACTGGACCATTTAGTGGGTGAAGACATCATCGCTGACTACTTACTCTATTCCTTGAACAGGCTAGGAAAGTTCAGGTGGGATTTTTTTCTTCACTATATTATTGTTGTGTGCATTTTCAGTGTATTTTTTTCTTTGTGTTACTCTTGATTGTTTACCGTATGCATGTGTTTCTCTACAGTTATATGGAAAAATATGATCTCAAAGAGCCAAGTGATGACATCCAGCATGTCCTCAAACACATTGCTATTAAACTTGGAAAGACTCAGAGAGTCAAAGCAATTACTGGAGTGGGTAAGAAAGTGTTCATCCTAAACTTACATGCACATAGAGCTATATACAGTGTTAATGATTTATTTCTCTATAGGAATAGGAAAAAAACTTTAAGCCTACATGCTTGAAATACCTGTGGAGGCCTACCAATCTTAATGATTGTAACTACTGGATTCACTGTACAGCAGTCTGCTAGCTCTGGCTGCATTCTGCGATTTCTACAGCTGTCAATAACAGTGTATCAGCGTAGACTGGCTTTAAAAAAGATAATTGAGCTTTAACTTTAGTTTTCAATCTAGTATTCATTCAGAATAATAAAAAATTGTTTTGAACCACTTGTTCTCCTCAGGATTTGTTGTTGTTGGTTGCACTTTTCATTTTAATGGTTTAATCCCATTTGTTCTTTCTCTCTCTCAGGAAATTTTACCATTACGATACCAAACTACACAGCAGCAGCTTATGATTTCATAAGAGCCTTCAGGAAAGGAGAGCTAGGTCAAGTAATGCTTGACTGACCTGAGCCATGCTAATGAGGAAAACTAAAGATGTTTTCTTGGTGTCATCAAGAGCATATAATCTGTGTCTGCACTGATGGCGCGCTTATTTTTTTATTTTTTTGGCTTACAGATGATGTAAAAAGTCACCAAACTCCTGTGTGATTTGTAAATAAAATAAATTAATTCAACATTTATTCTCAGCTGTGCATTTAAAATACACGAGACAAATAGCTAGCATGGTGTAAACAAGATATTTATTGGCATAAAGACAGTGATAAACTCTGTAATTATTATTTACATTAGTGTAGCATATAATAGAGTGCACTTATAAACGTGGAACAGTCTGTTGCTCCTGAGTGTCTTCTGTAGGTAGATTTTTTTTATTTGTTTTTTGGAGGGTGAAAACACCATGAAAACCTTCTGAGACATGAATCATTCCTGAGAGCAGCGATTGGTTTGCTCATGTCCCTCTCATCCATGTCATGGTTCATACGCAGGTCTCCGCTGAACTTTCAGGTGTTATATAAAAAAAGGGTATGAACTGCTTAGAATGCAAAGGTGATTGTGGAAAATTAGCTTTCCCAAAGCACAGCAACTCTTATTTTTTCTCTTATTTTATCATTCAAATCAAAGCATAACTCTTACAGAAAGAATGAAGTGAAATGTTGCATTGCTTGAGGTTAGAGATTAAACACAATGGATTTTGCCTTATAAAATAAGTCCATATTACAGAAAAAAATTACTAGTACTGTTTAATTTCAGGGGTGAGAAAATGCTGGTGCCAGGTCCTTTTCACTTTAAAGTATAAAGTAACTAGTAACCTACACTGCAGTATTTTATATGAACTGCAGAAAGAGCAAAGTTTATATATATAATATCCATTTCTGGTTTTACATAGAAATAGTTTTCCTCACTGGTACAGAGCTGCAGTACAGGTCACTTTGCATTTTTTGTGCATATTATTAAAAGTATATTTAATTTGGCAGTACAGTTAAAATTGAGTGAAAGTAGCTCAGACTCTTTAAAGAACCATTGGCATTTTGCCGATATGTTATTAAGATTAAGCTTTCAGGGTGGAAATTAATCATTTCTGTCACATATGCTGAATTATTTGTCAAAGGTGAACTCTGAGAGGTGAAATGTCACAATGAATACTGAGCTGGTAATGTAGCCTGTTTTTGGCAATTGGAATAAGTGTAAAAACATACAGTACAGTGATGTTTTTCTGATTCTTCTTGTACTCCTCTGTGGCCGCTCTAACTGGTCTTTCCAGTGCAGGTTCCAGCCAGTCCTGCACATTTAATAACATCCTGGATAGAAGCTCAGTCCTTGACCCAGTCACAAGTGTGTCCTAAAAACCACCCAAATATCTACAGTATACTGTCCAGGAAGAGTCCATATTTAGGAGAAAACATTGAGATAATGACAGAAACCACCTCAGAGAGAAAAGGTCCATTCTGAGTAGAGCCTGACATTAGAGCATCAAAATAATTGGTCCTATTGTAGTAATCCAGCTCTTCTTCCGAGCTGTCTGTGTTGCTGCGTCGGTAGGCAGATGCGTACCATTTGTCTGCCGTTAACGCCACTGCTGCCCCTGCTGCTGCCGCACTTGCCACTCTCACCGGTGACGTTCGCCCTGCCACCCTGAAGCGAGAGCGGGTCCCGCCGTAGGCACCTCCTCCCCTGTAGGTCCCCGCTGTGGAGCTGCGGGAGGGAGACCCTCGAGAGGAGCCCCGCGACCCTCCACGTCCACCTTTGGACAGCGTTGGCTCAAACAGGAAAGCAGAGAGCAGGAGGCAAGTCCAGCATGTTGCAACCACCTGGTTCATCCCTGACATCTGTGCAGGAAGAGGACATAAAGAAGCAAGGAAGCACATTTTAAACCTTTTGGTGGCATGGCTTAAACCTGTGGGTAAAGTGGTCAAAAAAAGACAGAAAATATTATGACATGTTATGTATTTACCAACCAGCAAGAATTCTGGCTCTCACAGAAGCCCTCCTATTCAGCACTAATTACCTGTATTAATTGTACTAGTTTGAACTTGTTACCTGTATAAAAGACACCTGTCCACAGAATCAATCACACTCCAACCTCTCCACCGTGCCCAAGACCAAAGAGCTGTCTAAGGACACCAGGAACAAAATTGTAGACCTGCACAAGCCTGGAATGGGCTACAGGACAATAGGCAAGCAGCTTGGTGAGATGGCAACAACTGTTGGTGCGATTATTAGAAAAAGAGGAAAACACAAGATGACTGACAGTCTTCCTCGGTCTGGAGCTCCATGCAAGATCTCACCTCGTGGGGTAAGGATGAGTCTGAGAAAAGTCAATAATCTGCATAGGGGACCACAGTCTCAAAGATGACTGTTAGTAACACACTATGCCGTCATGGATTGAAATCCTGCAGGGCACGCAAGGTCCCCCTGCTCACGCCAGCAAATGTCCAGGCCTGTTTGAAGTTCATCAGTGACCATCTGGATGAACCAGAGGAGGCAAGGGAGAAGGCCATGTGGTCAGATGAGACCATAATAGAGCTTTTTTTGTATGAACTCCACTTGTCATGTTTGGAGGAAGAAGGATGAGTGCAACCCCAAGAACACTGTCCCAAGCGTGAAGCATGAGTGTGGAAACACACTTTGGGGGTGCTTTTCTGCAAAGGGGACAAGACGACTGCACCGTATTGAAGGGAGGATGGGTGGGGTCATGTATCGCGAGATTTTGGCTAACAACCTCCTTCCCTCAGTAAGGACATTGAAGATGGGTCATGGCTGGGTCTTCCAGCATGACAATGACCTGAAACACACAGCCAATGCAACTAAGGAGTGGCTCCGTAAGAAGCATTTCAAGGTCCTGGAGTGGCCTAGCCAGTTTCCAAACCTGAACCCAATAGAAAATCTTTGAAGGGAGCTGAAAATCAATGTTACGCAGGAACAGCCCTGAAACCTGAAAGATTAGGAGACGATCTGTATGGAGGAGTGGGCAAACTTGTTCAAGAACTATATATATATATATATATATATATACTGCACTGGTGGGGTGAAATTAGCATATCATGATATAATTTATTTTCCCGGGCAAGATTTTTTTTTACTGGTATTATCATGAATGAACACAGAACAATGGAAAGGGCCAGACAAGACAAAGACTGAGCTATACACCAGAGGTGTGTTTAGAGAAGTTAAGGTGAGACTTTCATACCCTAAGAACACTGTAACAACTACCAAGTATGGTGGTGGTAGCATCATGCTGTGGGGCTGTTTTTGCTGCCAGTGGTAGTGGTAAAGTGGACAGAGTGGATGAAATAATGAAGAAGGAGCACTACCTTCAAACAAATATCCAGCCACAATTATGCCATAATTATTTTGTTTTTTTTGGGGGGGGGCAAGTATGAAGGGTTCCTCGTTTTATTTCCAGTGACACCACTTTTCAGGAAACAGCTGAAAAGACTGATTATTTCTGTGTAATATTAGAATACCACCATTATGTTGTGACATAGTATGCTTTTAAAATATACCAGCTAATGAGCATAGACAGTACTGTCTATGCTGACCCAAAAAAATGTATGTGCCCTTAATGCTCAGAGCTTCTGTTTCACATCATTCCTCTCTCCATTAGAGTGGAACAGTTCAAAGACAATTATGCCCAGCAGAGAAAATTGCATTTGGGTCTCAGCAGGCAGGTACACCACACGCAATAATATTCATATAATGGGGGGGTTATGAATAAAAGGCAAAAAAAATTAATAAATAAATTAACACAAGAAAACAACGACAACACAGCGTGTTTGCTGGTAGTAATAGGCCATTATCTGTAATGCATGGCCGAGTTCAAGCAGGTAATTGGGGCATTATGTTAAAAATTATTAAATATTTTCAACATTATAGGTTCCATATATTAAAAAACACAAATGCATCGACAGTGCAAATGGATGCATGCATCATGTTTGTCTTATACATTCTCCCTCAGCTTGTCCCCTAATATGTTGCAGCCTGATCACCGATTTTAAACCAAAAAAAAATCATAATCATATTCATACACTCGGGTTATGCACTATATCCTAATGACTTACCTTTATTCTCTGGTGTTGGTAATCCTGTAATTGGTTGGCACTCGGAGAAAAGATGGAGGGGATTGTCGTGCACGGTGTAGGTTTATTCCAGCAGACGGATGCGAGAGCGCGCAGCGCGCTCACAGAAGGATGTGAGAATCAAATATTGCGATGCCTTCAAGGGGATTTTTATCATTTTATTTTGGATTAAACGGCTTTGATAGTAGTTTTTGAAATTAATTTCTCAATCTTATGTAGGATGCACTCCGTCTGTGTGTGTGTGTGTGTGTGTGTGTGTCTGTGTGTGTGGTGTATACACGCGCGCGCGCACACGTACACACACAAGAGCACAGTAATATGTGTATATGATCTCTTTATATAACCAGGTAGCATATTATATCAGATACTAGCACTTTAGTACAAGAAAAATCCTTTCATTTTATTAATTAGAAGAAAGTAGAGTAGCCACACCCCGCGTGTTCACCTCCCAAAACACCAGGTGGCGGTAACGCGAGTTTCTGTCACATACGAGTTCGTGGAAAACACCATAAAAAAGAAGCAGTAGTGGCGAAAGCTTCAGTGAGCGACACCGAAGCAACTACGCTGACATCCAGCCTGCTGTCATGGCCTTCCTGTGCAGAAATGCTGCGTTACTGCTGAAGCCCTCCCGAGCCGCCCCGGTCGTGCTGTCCGCGGCCCGCCTCTGCAGCTCAGGTGTGTGTTTCACGCTCCACGGCGGCCGCAGGGGTCCGATTGCAGCTGCTGCACCGACAGCTGCTACAATGTCAAAAACCTGCGTCACCGACTGTGGGACGGCTTCGAGTTTAGTATAATGTTTCATTTGCACCGCAAAACTTTTGTTTGTGGAGCTTAAGTGCAAGAAAATGTCCTCACTTTTGTCAACATCACGCATGCACTTTGCAAAGGGAATTTAAATGCGCTACTTTGCAGGTAATAACTCTTTTAACGCGTTTGTCACATGGGGATAAAAATCCGAATATGAAAACGTGTAATCAACACTGGCCATTTAATTAGTTACTGCAGATACTGTTGATTCTTTATTTGCGTGTGAAATTTATGTAGGCTGGTGGAATTTGGCTTAGCCATGAAAACCTCTTTTTGAATTACACAATGAGCAGTCATTCATTTTTGCCTGGTGTAGACCACAAAGTTAATGGATTTCTAAGCATTTCTGAAGAGCTTTGTGATCATCAGACAGTAACTGTCTGCACATAAGTCTTAACCCCCAAATAAAAGATATTTTGCTAATAAAATGGGAAACCAGTGCAGTGAGTTACTGAAATATGTGTAAACATGTATACAGTATTTAAGACAAAAACAATTTGTACAGCAATTTCAGTATTTGCTATGACCACCTTTACTCTTCAGTGCAGCCTGAACTCTGAGAAGCTTTCTTGTCATTTAGTTTTCAGGAATATTTCTCCAGGCTTCCTGAAGGACACTCAAAGCTCTTCTTTGGAGGTTGCCTTTTGTTCTGTTTCCTGGCACAATGATCCCAAACTTCTTACATACTGTAATGTTGAGGTCTGGGCTCTGGGGAGGCCAATCCATGACTGATGGTGTTTCTCTCAGTTCTCCTTTTGCCCTCCACTTGTCCAGTTTCCTCTTTTTGGAGATACTGCACCCCATCCCAAGTCTTCACACTTTGGGAATCACCTTGTTAGCGCAAAACTAAAATCTTATTGTTGTTATCTTTGGGTTTCTCTCCGTGTTTTATTTTTGAGTGAAAAAATAACAGCCAATGTCAAAAGAAAAACTTGGAAAGACATTCAGAAAGCCTGGAGAACTATTGCTCAAGACCACTTTAAAAAACTACAAACATGTCTGTCTCCTTTGAAGCATAATCTAATGAAATGAAAGGTGATTTAAGGCTTTCACAGTACTGTAGAGGAAATTCAGGTCTGTTGCAACTCTCCCTAAGAGTTGGTGTTCTGCCTTTGTATACCATGAGCACATTGTGCATTCGTGAAAGATGCGAGCTCCAGTTTAATGAGACTCAGTTAGCCAGTGGCTGTGATGTGACCTGCCTAGTCTAGTTTAGGAGAGGACGTGGCAGTAACAGCACAGGTTACGTGGCAAGTATTTAATTTGTTGTCAATGTTCATGCAGGTGGTAACTATGAGTATATTTTGGTGGAAAAACGAGGTGAGAAGAAAAATGTGGGCTTCATTCAGTTGAACCGGCCTAAGGCTCTCAACGCTCTGTGCGACGGGCTGATGGAGGAGGTGGGACAGGCACTGGATACGTTTGAAGCCGATGGAGACGTCGGCGCTGTCGTCATCACTGGCAACGAAAGGGCCTTTGCTGGTGAGGAGTGTGTTTGCTGTCCTTGTTAGCAGATTTCCCCCTGGAAGGGGCAGCTAGTATGCATTAAGTTGTTTAATGAACTTGAGTTTGGCGCTGCTTTTTTAAATTTTTTGCAGCCGGAGCAGACATTAAAGAGATGCAGAATCGGACCTTCCAGGAATGTTACGGTGGAAACTTCCTGGCTCACTGGAACAGAGTGTCCACGGTGAAAAAACCTGTGATAGCAGCTGTCAATGGATTTGCTGTAGGTATTGTTTTTGTTCGCTTGTTTTCCATGAGTAGAGGTATTGGGATTTCCATATAGGATTCTTAGCGTTGATGAGGTCTGATTCGTAGCTGGTTTTGAATTCTTTAAAAGCACAAGTGTTTGAGGTCAGGGCTATGTTGGAGGCTCAGGGAATGAACCTCACGTAGTACAGAGGGCATTATTGTTAAAAAATGAGGACAGGTCAATTAATATGCTTAATAATCAGTTGTACAATCCAAACAGCTCCTGCTTTGGTGTTTTATGCATGCATTGTGTTCTTTCAGCTCGGTGGAGGGTGTGAGCTGGCAATGATGTGTGACATCATCTACGCCGGGGAGAAAGCTCAGTTCGGCCAACCAGAAATCCTCCTGGGGACCATTCCTGGTAAAGTCTAATTTATGGATTTACTGTACTTTCCTTTGTTAAACTTCACCGCCTTATACTGTGGTCACTAGAGGCTGGCTTATGGAGTGGCCCATCATAACGTCTCTCTGCATGTAGGGTCTGGTGGCACCCAGAGGCTGACGCGTGCAGTGGGCAAATCCCTGGCAATGGAAATGGTACTAACGGGGGACAGGATTAATGCTCATGAAGCAAAGCAGTCAGGTAACAAAATGGTATATTTACTTGAGGTTATTGTAGCACCCTGAGTATTTTTGTTTGTAATATATTTATTCCTGAACACAACAAGCGTTCAAAGGGGAAAATTGTGCTCTTTTTTTTTTTTTTTTCTTCTTGTTTGGCACGTATTTTATGCCGTGACAGAAGAGAAATGACAATCCTACACATCTGAGTTTTTGAAAGTGTTTGAGATCCAAAAAGAGAGACATTAAAGACGTACATCAAATTTGTACTTTATGAATGCCGTTTTCTTAAACTCAGTTATTTTTAGAATATCGTATTGGTGTCCGGCTGGAGAACAGCTGAGCCGAACTGTACACAGCCTAGACCTGCATTCAAATAAAATAAATGTGATTTTCAGTAATATTTTGAATAGTGACTTCTTAAATTTATTGTTCTTGACTCAGTATATTTATGTTTCCCAGGCTTGGTGAGTAAAGTTTATCCCGTGGACCAGCTGGTGTCTGAAGCTATAAAATGTGGAGAGAAGATTGCTGGCAACTCCAAACTAGTGTCTGCTATGGCCAAAGAGGCTGTAAACGCTGGTGTGTACCCATTTTAAAAACCTAAATATTTAAAACCAACTGAGTTGAATTGATTTGTTTTATCTGACTCATCCTCTGCGTGATGGCAGCTTTTGAACTGACTCTGGCTGAGGGGAATCGCTTAGAAAAGCGGTTATTCCATTCTACCTTTGCAACAGTGAGTAGAAGAACCAATATGAGATTAAGTGAAAATATCTGACCCAGATTTTGATAATGGATCCATGATCTGTTTATCTGTTTTCTTGTTTGTTTGTTTTCCCCTACAGGATGATCGTAAAGAAGGCATGACCGCCTTTGTGGAGAAGAGAAAAGCCAGTTTCCAGGACAATTAGAAAAGGAGCCGATCAAGCTTACGGCAAAGAACAAAGTTTCTGATATAAGTGGCTTCCTTACTTCTAATATGCTGAATGATGCAGAAATTCAGATTTATTGGAACATGCCAGCTGTTAGGACGAGGATTTGGTACTCAGTGATCCTCACCCTGTTGGATGAGGATTCGCATCAAATTCAACTGCAGGATGCAAGAGGATTGAATGTGAATATGATTTGATAGCTGTCATATAGCCAGTGTGTAACAGGTGGAATGCTGCATGTCTTGTGACATGTTCTGATTTTTGCCTTTCCATTTGTCAGATCTTTGTATTTTGTAGGCAACTTATACTGTGTATGTTTTACAAATAAATCACCGGAGTGACACTTAAGGCAAGAAGACATTAAAAGACTTCATTATTAACTATCTCAACACACTAGTTTATTCTTTAACACTGTTCATATACATTGCATTTGCTTATTGGCAAGTGGAGGCTGATTCTTAACATGCTGATTAAAAACATACTGACCACTTTGTTAGGTACACCTGTTCAACTGCTCATTAACACACATATCTAATCAGCTAACCAGGCGGTGGGGATACTCACTGGCTGGGGATGTCTTAGGTTGCAGAGGAGCATCTCTGAACACATAGCACGTCAAATCTTGAAGCAGATGGGCTACAGTGCCAAACCACCACTCCCCACGTCCATCCCTTTAGGACCACTGTGCACCCATCTTCTGATCTCAAACTGGTTTCTTGAACATGATTGTGAGTTCACTGTACTCCAAGGGCCTCCACAGTCACCAGATCTCAATCCAGCAGAGTACCTTTGGGTGAGATGTGCAGCTGACAAATCTGCAGCAACTGTGAAATGCTAGTGTGTCAGATTGGACCAATATTGCTGAGAAATGTTACCAGCACCTTGTTGAATCTATGCCATGAAGAATGAAGGAAAAAGAGGGTCCAGTACTAACAAGGTGTAACTAATAAAGTGTATTTCATATTTATGCAATGGCAAAGGGGTTGATTCCTAACATGCTGATGAAGCACACATGCTCAAAGTCAGTAAACGGTGTCAACTACAAATCTGAGTGATCTGAATCAGGAAAGAAATGCGGCATTCTGACCACTAGATGGCCCTCTTGCGCTCTAACAAGTGCAGGGGAACCTGACGGGGCAGTAAATTCTGTGGCGGGCCCACAGAGCAGACAGGCATGAGTTAAAATACTTCAAATTGATAACACCGGGTTTTGTATATTAGATCTACTGTATTTCTTTACTCAAAATAAACTGCGCATTCACTAATAGTGCAATAACCAGCCCTCTGCCATTTGGACCAAATGTCAGCCCCCTTCCCAACATTACTGGCTCGCATTTAGGTAAAATTAGAATCTCAGCAGTTAAAGTTAAAACAATGAACTATCAATCTTCCCCATAAACCTACTGAGTGAAGATCTTCGGGCCGAGCATTTTCACTTCAAAGAAAACACCAGAACAAATTTGGTTAGTGCGCACTTTCTTTTGCGGCTCCAATCATCAGGAGGCGCCTTCTTTCTCTCTGATCTTCACACGTCCGTGCCCTAATTGATTTTTTTTCCCATTCAGTATTCCCTTGGAGCTTGCTTTCTTGTCAGCTCCCTGAAACAAACTTTTTTTTTTAAAACGTGGGGATGGGGGTGGGGGGACCCGGTCTCTTCTCTCCGCGGGGAAGCACAAAAGTCCGCAGAGAGGTCCCGAAAAGAATCCGCTCTTTGAGGCTACCGAAAGGTCAAAATAATAAATGTAGACTCAATTGAGGCTCTCTGCAGACAAAGGGGGCAAAACGTTACATTTTGGCAGCGCGGACCCTCATGGCGTGATAAACTCATTTAAAGAAGCCGGAATAAAAGAGAGCAGCGTGGGTCCGGAGAGGGTGAAGGGGCTCTCAGTCTGGCAGACAGGCCTGGCTCCTGCAAAGGGCCTTTTCTCCTGCTCAGCAGCCTTCCCATCTCTCCCCCCAAAACCGCCTCTTATCTTCCTAAACAGCATTGCTACCGTGCCAGTCAGGCCCGGATATCTCCGCTTTTATGTCAGTGTTACGGTCTCATAAAAATCCCTTTGCATGCATTAAACTCAGTCAGCTGAGTTTAGCAAGCAAATAAATCTTTTCCCATAAGAAGTTACATAAACTTTGAAAAATAAGGTTAGCAAAATATTTTATTTATATCTATATTTATGAGATGGTGCACATAGCACCATATAAATGCAGGCATATCATGAACATTTATTTGTGGATTAAAAGCGTGCAATAAAGTACCAGCATTGTAGCAGAACTGTAAATTCCATGTAAAAGCCCACAAGGTTGAAACTGTGACTTTACTTTTTTTTTTTAAGCCTTCTTATATGCAGATCAGCACCGGCTCCGCGGTCATGGAAAGGATTCCTCAGCACTTTTTTTTTTTTTTTGGGGGGGGGGGGGTTTCCCAGCTGGGGCCTTTTTTGGCCAGGGGGAAAAAAGCGGGGGGG